>JABUQX010070636.1:17500-29045 GCA_015478945.1 Trachelipus rathkii | reverse complement strand
CCTATCTCTAACATATCATTGTTAATTTTACATTAACACTATTGATTTACGTCACATTTCGGGTATCATTTCTAATAAACATAGCACAAAAAATGAGTTCTTTATTATTACTAACAGCGAATATATGCAACGTAACTTGTTTTCACAAATAAAGCTAAACATTAGCGTCATATAAACTAAAAAATAATGTTATAACGACAAACTTACACCAACTACGCGCTTAATAAAACAGTTAAGCTTAACAAAAGTCCCACACTTAACACCAGGTTAAAGTAACTACCATTGGTACAAAACGTAACCTTTTCATACTTTTTCCAAGCATATCTCTAAACATATTAACGTTATCGTTACATTGACACATTAATATTTAACAAAAGTTTATTATACCCATGTCTAATTATCATACAGGACTGACAATAATTGCAAACAAAGCAAAGTTTTATCCAATAACCATAACATAAAAATAAGTTCTTTGAAAAAATATCATGGTAAAGTGTACTACTTTACCGAAATTTCAAAGCAGTAAATCAGTAAATCAGTAAATCAAACCACCCGTCCCGCCCCGCCCCATCCCTACCCATCCCGTCCATGACTTTTCGTTTAGATTTTGATTAATGTCATATTTCGAGTATCATTTCGACTAAACATAACCACAAAAATAAGTTTTTTAATACTAACCATCGATATATGCTAACGTAACCGAGTTTTACATTTTATAAAATCTAAACATAAACAAACCTGAACTAAAGAATATAATGTACAACGACAAAACTAAC
Source organism: Trachelipus rathkii (assembly GCA_015478945.1). Taxonomy (NCBI): domain Eukaryota; kingdom Metazoa; phylum Arthropoda; class Malacostraca; order Isopoda; family Trachelipodidae; genus Trachelipus; species Trachelipus rathkii. The sequence goes on along the minus strand of JABUQX010070636.1, from coordinate 28,269 downwards.
AACCCATACGTACTAATAAACCACTAACATTTAACAAAGTTCCCACTTAACAACGGTAAAGTACCTAACACTTCTTACAAAAACGTAACCTATTCCCACTTAATTTTTTCAATCATATTCTCTAACATATCAATGTTAATTGTACATTAACATCGTAATATAACAAAAAAATTAGTATAACCCGTCTAATCATCATACTGACAACGAATATAAATTGCTAACGTTCCGAATTTTTTAACATCAACTTCGTAATATATTTAACAAAAATACATCATAACCTCGTCTAAATCTCATAATCCCCACGAATAATTGCAATGACAACAAAGTTTTAACTAACCATAACATAAAAATAACAAATTTTATCCTGACATAGCATAAAAAATAAGTTCATTGAATTAAAATATCACAGTAAAGGTCTATAGTTTACTGATTTTAAGCGTAAATCAGTTAAATCAAACCATCCAACTCAACAGTTCCCTACCCATCCATTCGCCTATGATCTATTGAACTATGATTTCTAAGTCATATTTTCGAGTATCAATTAGGATAAACATACATAAAAAAGTTCCTTTATATACGACCTACGAATATTATGCTTACGGCAAACAAAGTTTTAGCGTCAATAAAGCTTAACATATCATAACCTGAACTTAAGAATATAATGTACAAATGCAAACCTGAACATACCTCGCGTATGAATAATCCGCTAACACCTGAAAAATTCCCTACTTTATCAAAAGATAAAGTTAGCTAACAGGTCATACCAATACTCCGACATGTTCGCCACTTTTCAGCATTTCAGCAACAGGTAAAGACGTATTATCTAAGAAAATCCTTCCTTTAAAAAAGCGGCCAATCTATCAAAGATACTAGCACCTTGAACTATGAATTGACACTATCTTCATCAAAGTGTCAATCGTCTCGAGTATAACATCATTTGAACTAATGAAATAAGCGTAGACCATTAGGCAAAATTCTCGGGCAAAAACCTAACATACTCAACAAAATCTTAAACATAGCCTTCACGTTTCTAACATATCATCGCCAGTTAACACAGTAATATCTTTACAAAACTCATCATTTCTTCAACAAATCAGTGTTAATTTCACACAGTCATAGTAAAATTTAATCAGCCCTGTACCTAACTTACGAATAAACAGCTTTCAGTAACCAAGAGTATCTAAAGCAACAACACATCACCGCCCGAGAGAAAACCCAATGGGATGCACCCTTTGAAAGGGTGTGTGAATCCTGAGAGGAGGGGATCACCCCGAAGGGTTGTAAGCGGGTTTTACCCCTCCGAAGGAGGGGTAAGGTCTCAGCCCGAAGGGCTGAGACCTAAAACTTTGTTAATGTTAGTGGTTTATTAGTACGTCACTGGTGTGTTAGTTTTTGTCTGTTGTACATTATATTCTTAGTTCAGGTTTATGCTATGTTATAGATTTATTAATGTAAAAACTCTGTTACGTTAGCATATATTCGATGGTTAAGTATATAAAAAACTTATTTTTGTTGTTATTGTTTTTAGTTTTAAGGATCTAAAAATATCGATTAATCAATAGATCAATAGATCAAAAAGGCCATGAACAGGATGGGTAGGATGGGGTGGAGCGGGGACGGGTGGTTTGATTTACTGATTTACTGCTTTAAATTCGGTAAAGTATTACACTTTACCATGATATTTTATTCAAAGAACTTATTTTTATGTTATGTTTAAATAAAACTTTGTTATGTTTACAGTTATTCGTCAGTCTGTATGATAATTAGACATGGTTATGATAAACTTTTGTTAAATATTAATGTGTCAATGTAAAGATTAACGTTAATATTGTTAGAGATATATGCTTGTAAAAAAGTATGAATAGGAGGTTACGTTTTGTACGCAATGGTAGTTACTTTACTGGTGTTAAGTGTGGAACTTTGTTAATGTTAACTGTTTATTAGCGCGTAAGTTGTGTTAAGTTTGTCGTTATACATTATTTTCTTAGTTTATATGACGCTATGTTAGCTTTATTAATGTGAAAACATTGTTATGTTAGCATATATTCGCTGTTTAGTATATAAAGAACTCATTTTTGTGCTATGTTTTTATTAGAAATGATACTCGAAATGTGACGGTAAATCATTAGATCGAAAGATCAAAAGGACATGAACAGGATGGGTAGGGAGGGGCAGGGAGGGTGGGTGATGTTGATTTAACTGATTTACTGCTTAAATGTATGTAATGCTATTACACTTTACCAAGATATTTTATTCAAAGAACTTATTTTTTTATGTTATGTTTGGATTAAAACTTTGTCATGTTTATGATATGTTTGGTAAACACTTTGTTATGTTTGCCATTATATTTGCTGAGGGATTATGATATTTTAATGTAGAAAATTAACATGTTATGTTAGGAGACATGCTTGAGCAAGTGTGAATAAGTTACGTTTTTTTGGATGTATGTTAGTTACTTTACTGTTGTTAAGTATGAAACTTTGTTAACGTTGAATGTTTATTCCTGTTAAGATGTGTTGGGTTTGTCTTTGTACATTATTTTCTTAGTTCATGTTTTACGCCATGTTAGTTTTATTGATGTGGAACGCTTATTACGCTAGAGTATATTGTTTGATCAGTATGATAATTAACCCATTTTGCGATAAATTTTTGCTAAAATGTTACTGTGTCAGTGTAAGTTTAACGTTAATATGTTAGGGATATGCTTGAAAAAGTAAGAAAGGTTACGGTTTGCGTTGCACGTTGTTAGTTTACTTTAGTTGGTGTAAGTGTGAAAACTTTGTTTAATTGTTACACAGTTATTCCTGTGTAAGTGTGTTTAGGTTTTGGTCTTTGTTACATATTTTCTTAGTTTCATTGTTACACGATGGTAGCTTTATTGATTGGAAACCTTATTATGTGCATTAGGTATATTCATTGATCAGTATGAAAGTTAACCAAATGTTGTGATAAATTTTTGTAAAATTACCATGTAATGTAAAATTAACATTGTTATGTTAAGAGAGATGCTTGACAAATTGTGAATAGGGTACGTCTTTAGATGTTATGCTAGTTTACTTTACTGTTGTTAAGTGTGAAACTTTGTTTAACGTTAACCGTTTATTCCTGTTTAAGATGTGCTAAGTTTTCAAGTTGTGTATATTCATAGTCAGGTGAACTAAGAAACTTTATTAATGTTGAACAACTTTGTACGGTCAACATATATTGATTGATGTTTGTTTATAAAGAACTTGATTTTTATGTTATGTTTATTCAAAATGATTCTCGAAATGTGACTTGAAACCAAGTAGATCAATAGATCAAGAATGTATGGTCATGAGGGTGACCTGATGCTGGCTGGATTGTGGTTGATTAGTGAATTTACTACTTTAGGGTATGTAAAAAGTTACAATTTTAGTAAAAAATTTGACCTTAATCAATAGATCAATAGATCAATAGATAAGGATGGACAAGGAGGGAGGTTGGATAGTGGCTGAATGGTGGTTTGATTTACTGATTTTACTGCTGTAGGGTATGTAAAACGTTTACAATTTTAGTAAAAATTGACCTTAATCAATAGATCACAATAGATCACAGATGGTCAGGAGGGAGTTGGATAGTGGTTTGATTTAGTGATTTACTGCTTTAGGCGTATGTAAAACGTTAAAATTTTAGTAAAAATTACTTTAAATCAATAAGATCAATAGATCACGACTGGACAAGGAGGGATGGTGGGCAGCTGGATTTACTGATTTACTGTTCTAGGGTATGTAAAACATGAAAATTTTAGTAAAAATTTGACCTTAATCAATTAGATCAATAGATCACGACTGACAGGAGGATGTTGCGGCCAGCTTGATCATTAGTGATGAACTTCTAAAACTTCTGTATCAGAGGTGTGACCGAAGCCTAACTATCTCTAAGCCTGAGTGTGAAGAGCATATCCACTCTCTCACTGAGATAACAAAGTGTAAGAAATTTATATTTATTATTGTTATATTTTTATTTAAAAATACTCTTGAATGGTGTTTTCTTTCTGCACCATTATTTTCAAATCCTACATGACAATCACTTAGAATAAACAGAAATATCTATATTATTAGCACCATCTCGGTAGTTGTTGTTATACGGACAGTGGTTTTAATGAATAAAAAGTCGTGCCAATAAGTCGCACCGCTAAGTACGTGGTCCGTTCCTTTTAGCCTACCACTGGATTCCTTTCCGTTAGACCACACTACTTTTGTGCCAAAAAATATAACCAATGTTAAATAACTTCTTTAGGACTGTGCTTTCTCTTCTACGCGTACTTTAACCCTCTTTCTTAACTCTGTATTCATGCCGTCTCACCAAAGTGTCACAGCACCTCTAATACATCCCAATTGACGTTTTTAAATGTCGTCTCGAGAAAGGGGTGTAAAAGGTGCCCTCCTGAATCTCCGGTGTTGCCTCAAACCTTGTGCTTTCTATTTGGTCCACCCTTAGACGGGAATTCCGTCAGTTATGAGTTAACATTCCGATTTGTGATCTCCTACCCTCTCCCCCCATCTATCCACAACACCACTCTACTTAAATGCATCTATATATATTCTAGTACTTCTGATCAAACACAGGATTGATTAATTCTCTGCCTTTATCACAGGACTGTCATATTAAGAACTAATAAAGATACGGACTCTTACCGGAGTCGGTTGCGGTTTGTCTTGGGGTCTGGTTTCTGGAAATGTGGCGTATTCCTCCTATAGTTCTCTAACCGATGGCTGCTTGCGATCTGCCAGAACTTTGCAGCGTATCTGCGCAGCTTTGTTATGACTTAATGTGCCATCGTGCTGCCTCTTCTGAGCGATTGTTTGGAGAACTGTGATACGTCGCTCGCAGGAGCTGGCGTCAACAATGAGGTGAGCTAATAAGAGAAGAAGAGATATCACACTCAGAATATTCGATTCCCCAACTCCGCGGTGCCAAAACCATTCAACTTCCTGTGCCAAATCTTCTCAGTATCTTATACTAGTTTACATTATTAATATTAGAATTTATATTCGTGAATATGTCTGTTATTTCCGTCGCAGCAAGCACAAGATGCGGACACGATCCTGTCTGTGTCTGTACTCAATTCTAAACATTGCTGAAGACTCCTTATCTTCTCTTGATTGGCCATTCTAGCGTGTCTTTTTCGCCAAACGCAAAGACGTTGCTATCTCACTGGTGCGTTTCTGCCTAGTTCTCCAGTAATATCGCTTTGATCCTCTCTAGCTTGCTAGAACTCACCCTACGTGTCATAGGCTAGAGCAAAATGCCAAAGGCGTCTTTCATCCTTCAAACATTCATATAAAAAATAGTGCAGTCGCAAACTCAATAGTTTTCTATCGTTTTGAGTCCGTCTCCAACCTCTCTCTCGTGAGCCTTTTCCTGAAAGAGAAACCCCCCTCCTTATTCTCTATAATATTACATTCCATCACCAGTATCTCACTCCTATGCCAAAGTACTTAACCTTACACCGGCATTTTCTACGAGACGTCCTCACGCCCCAATTTTTATGATAGATTAGACTTATACTCTTCCATTATGCTAATAATACAAAAATTCACCGCTCTACGGTCATAGCTTAGTTACCGCGTGCACTTTTTTCCTCCGTGTCAATAAATTCATACAAACTCAGCATCGGTGATCTTGTCAATCGAAAATGTCTTGTATGATGTGGATCACAAAGGAGAGTTCATTGAAATTTTATTACTACAATAACTACTGACTTGCTCTATCGCTTTATCCAACTTTCACAATCTATAGATCTTTCACCTACAGCTTAAACATCTCTTTGAAAACATCAATTAACTCTAAACCATTTTACTAGTTACTTACCTATTAATATTTCCTTGTTTAATGAAGTACGAAATCGCTTCACTAATATTGTGAAAGGTTTCCTATTGCTTCTCTTTTTAAAACAAGCTTCTAACGGTTGTGGGATATGTTTAGTTCTGAGGCGTACATTCGATGCAAATTGTTGATGTGGATCCACAAAGATGAGAGTTCATTTGAAATTTTATTTATATATAATAGTGTACGTTCTTAGCTCACTATGTTACAGTAGTATAATGCTATTCACGTCAATTTCTATATACTCTCTCTATCTTGCTTTTCGTACTTTCTTTCAAAATATTGAGTACATTTTTTTGGGTCATATATGGATTTTCAGCTTTGGAATAACATTTACATTTATTTCTCTAAATTTCATCGCTATATTTTATTTAATTAGCGGTGACACTAGTCTACTTATACCGAAGACCATCTCGTTTCAAATATATAGCGATCATTTAAACATCCTTCGCGTTGTTCCATTTATGTGAGTATAGTTCTTTGTTGACACAACACAACTTACTAAACAATACGATTCATCTTCCAAATATTGCGTCAAATCAGCAACGGCTTCGACCTTTCTAACTTAACAGTCACTATTTGCTCAATTATCATTTAACAACAGAAATAACGATCCGAGCTTAGATAGGCGTTTCATATATCTGAGAAAACAACTACTCACGGTTATCTATTTCCAAACTTACTACTTAATAAACATTTATTGTCATATGTGACAGTATTATACATGAAGTTAACAGATAATCTTTATATTTTTTGTTATATCACAATAGATAAAAACTATAAATAAAATTATATGTTTGATAACTATATTAGTCAATTCCAGCGACATATTATATTTAGTTTCTTGAGGAATAAATAAGGTGAGAAAAAGAATTAATAACAACATACACACTTTCATCAATTAACAACCAACCCTACACACCCACACCTAACAATCATTCATATTAATTAAGTATGATATATAATATTAATTAATAATTAAGTGTGACCTTAATATATATATATATATATATATATAATGTTATTAATTATTTTTTTATATATATATAATATTATATATATATTAATATATATTATATTAATATAGTTATAATATTTAATATATATAATATAATTATTAATAATTAATATATATATATAATACTATATATAATATATTAATATAAATATTTAATATATTATAATATAATTATATATATAATTAATTTAATATATATTATATATTATATATATAATAATATAATTAATATATTAATATATATATATAATTATATAATAATATATATATATATATATATTAATAATATATTATATTAATATTACAGCGGAATACTATTCTGATATATATAATATTATATATATATTTATATATATATTATATATATATTATATTAATTAATATATATATATATAATATAATATATATAATATATATAATATAATAATTTATATTATATATATATTAATTATTATATTAATAAGTAATATTAATATATATATTTATAATAATATATAATATTAATATATATAATATATAATATATATATATATTATATATAAATAATATATATTATTAATATTATAATAATATATATATATATATATTATATATATTAATATTATATATATATATATATAATATATATTATTAATTAATATATATATATATATATATATATATATTATATATTAATATATATATACTATTATTAATATATATATATTAATATATATATATAAATAATATATTAATATAATATAATATAAATATATTAATTAATTATATATATGTATATAATATATATTAATATATATCATATATATAATATATATAGTATATATTTAATATATTTCGAGCTATAGTGAGTTTTTTAAATGTTTCACGCATATGACTTTCGCTATCGCAAAATATTTAAAACAACTTAACTGATATTAGATCTAATTTACATATATCGTACAATATATAATCTATCAACTCAACATCAACTAACATCAACACTACTACACTAATCATACCACCTAATCAACACACTAATCATAACACAACACTAACCACAACACAACCATACACACACATACTATCACACATCAACACACATATATATTTATAAATATATATATATTAATTATATATTAACTTTATGATATTGTACCTACTATCAAGTGAGAATTTATGACCAACGTAGCCGCCACTGTATATAATAATGGACTACATATATTATATATATATATATTATTATATAATATATATATATAATATATATTATATATATATAATTATTATATATACTAATATATTAATATAATATATAATTATCATATTATATTATATATTATTAATATATATATATTATATTATATAATATTTATATATATAATATATATATATTACCAATATATATATTATATATATATATATATATATATATAGATATTAATTATTAATATATAATCATTGCTCACCGTATTTCATAATAACTAGTTAGGCGTTATTTCAGCATTACTATATATATCCCATATTAATCACAATTACGCTAATAATGATAATTGGTTTATTATTTGAGTTACGAAGGTCTTCCAAAAGGATGAGTGAAGGTAGATTTATTAAATATTTATATATATATATATATAATATATTAATATATTTATATAATTATAATATTATATATATATATATATATATAAATATTATAATTATATAAATAATATAATATATATAATTAATTTAATTAATATTTAATATATATATATATTAATATATAATATATATATACAAGCTATGAGTTATATTTAAAATATTCGCATTGAATTCGCTTATGTTGTGCATATTATAAAAATATCATGCAGATCATTTTGCATTTCGACACTCGAGAAACTCTATGAGAATAGTCAGTATATATTACGTAAATTACGTTTTCTGAATGTAAGGATACCACTTGTGTGTTCATCTACGAAAAAGAATTTTTAAAACTTATAAACTTTAAAAAGTTTTGTAGTGTGTATCCAAATCATTAGTAATTAGAGAAAGTTGACGTATATATGCTTCTGTTCTTTGTAAAACCGGATATAAGTATAGAACGATATGTTTAATTTTGAGGCCAAAGTGGTCCAATTTGGGCTACGATTTAACTAAACAAACTCAAGATTAAGGTCTGCCAAGTAATATAAGCTTAAATACTATATATAATCCTAACGCAAATCATTTAAAGTATATACAATCTCTCTGTAATTCTTGTGTACTATTAGTATATTTCGTGACTCGACTATACTTATTGTCTCAAACTTGTATGATTACTTTAACCTAACTAAACCTTACGGCTAATTACGGACAATTATAAATAAAGGTTACATCTCTTATACTACTTACGTGTGTGCTTATGTGGAGAATGGTAAATTTATTCATTTCCTATCATTTCGCATTTTGCCACATATGATACAACTGCTAATATCTCTGCTTTTTTTATCCTACCTTACAAATTAGTTTCCGCACTACGGTTAATTATTCTCGGAGAGAAGGAGTTGTGTATGAATGACTGATCAAAGTTGTCTAAAGAACTATATATCTATAGACGACAAAACACAAGTAGAAAATAGTATATTAAATAAGTCAGGTATAAATGTATAGTATCCATATATATATCCAGTCTATTAAGATCTGAAAAGCACTAGATCTCTCATATAAACATAAATTATTATTTAAATAAAATACGTAAATATATGTGGAGGACAATTAGTAAACGACTAAATCATAAAGCATAGGATATTATTAATAGTATAAATTATAATATACAATAAGAAATATTATTAATAGTAATGTGAATTAAATCTTCAAGTTCTGTTAGTATGATTGAATAATTCGTTTAGGTATATTTTTACAGTATCCTAATAAGATATATAAGTGATTGATCTAGCGTATCTCTTTCATAAGGACTAACTAACTGCAATGAGATATTTATATAGATAGATTATTAAATTTGAAAGAAAAATATATTAACATTGTTATAGTCCAAGAATTGGTAATTCCTATGATTACTATTATTTGTAACATTAGATTGGAAATTCCTATGATTTCAAAGTATTAGATCATTTCTACTACATACCGTAACGTAATATAATATGGTTCAGGAATTCGTAATACCTATGGTTCAAGAATTGGTAATTCCTTTGGTTCCCTAGGGTTCAGAATTGGTAATTACCTATATAAGTATTGACTTAATTATTTGTTTTCTTTATTGGGAAAAGTCACTAATGCCTGTCAGTTGCTTCATTGAAATCTATCATCTTAATCATTATAATATATAATATATATATAATGACCATTCATCAAGTAGTGATATTCTGTATAGTAGATCGTATTTAATTGGAGGTAATTAGTTGTGACGAATATGTAGATAATCTCTATGTTCAGGAATTGTAATGTTCACTATTGGTTTCCACACCTGTTACGAAACTTTTACATTCGAACTAAATTTGTATTGAAAAGAAAAATTATTCTGTTTCTTTTTATTTATGTATGTAGAAACATAATATACCCATAAACTGTACTCAGTCACTTCAATTTAAATCAATTAGTAATAATGTTATATTGATGAACATCTCAAACAAGAGTCAGCGAAGTCTCTCAAAAATAATATAGGGGTCCGTAATATAATTGCTCGGCACCATACTTATTAGTCATATTCGAGACCACGTGATATACATCTATATAATATATAGATATAGTAAAGTAAAACTATAGATAAATAAATTAACAGGCCAGAATTTAAAGTTTCTAGCTAACTTATCTATAGATAATATTACAATGACGTTACTCTTGAATTATATATTAGTTTAAGGTATTTTAAGAACTTTAATAGTGAAATCTCTTCTAGCCAAGTACGGCCGCTATACTTGAGTGAATGATATAAAATAAATGTCTT
>JABUQX010070636.1:7500-10000 GCA_015478945.1 Trachelipus rathkii | reverse complement strand
AATTTTAGTTGAATTTATTTCTTCTGATCTTTATCTGACTGACTGAAAAGAGTACTCAAACGGACGAGTTTATCATATTATTTTCATTTCGATTATGCTAAAAATTTTCTCGCGCAAATCTTAGCATAATACGAACATAAAATTAAAATTTTTTTTAACAAGTTATAATGGATGCTAGCATTATATATATAAATATAATATATATATATATATATATTATATATATATATATATTATATATATATATAGTATATATATATATATTTTATATATATATATTATAGTATATATATATATTTATATATATATATACGTATATACATATACTATATATATATATATATATATATATATTTATATATATATATTTTATATATATATATATATATATATATATATTATATATATTTTAATATATAATATATTATATATATATATATATATTTATATATATATAATATATAATATAATATATATATATATACATATATATATATATATATATATATATATTATATTATATATATATATATATAATATATATTATATATATAATATATATAATATATCATATATATATATATATATATTATAATATATTTACAGTAATATATATATATATATTATATTATATATATATATATATATATATATATTATATATATATATATATATATATTATATATAATATATATATATATATTATAAGCTAAATAAAAAAATTGATGTGGTACCGTTGCATTAGAACCCTATCGAAGCGTTGATTATCGTTAAAAAATCGATGTAATCGGTATATATATATATACTATATATATATATTATATATATAGTATATATATATATATATATATATATATATATATTATATATATATATATAATATATATATTATATTATATTATATATTATAATATATATATTTTTATATATATATATATATATAATATATATATAATTCATTATTTCAATCATTTACTTTCGTTCCCACAAGACTGGGGTTCAAAGTGCGTGGACATTCTACCGGAAACAAAAAAGTAGTAGAAGAATATGATCGCAAGTCGAAAAGAAAGCCCAGCATTACCGCCCTTTTATATTAAGTGTGAACTCGTCGCAGTCAGAAAATTCAACCCTAGAGCTTCACGGGATCCGCGACGGACCCCTCACTATGGCAATCTCGTCATGTGGTGAACACGGTGGGCCACAACATACACCTGACAAACTCGGCGTTCACTCCTATTGCACCTTTCTTCTTGTAAAGATCTCCAAACTCACATTTCTCTCCTCCAGGCATTCCTTTACTGACTCAATCCACTTTTTCTTCGGTCTCCCTGTGATCAAATTCCCTCACAAACTTACACTATACATCCACGTTAAACAACAACCGACTATCATTCCATCCCTTTCCCATGACAAAACCATTTCAACGTAGTTTTATTTATTCTCTCATTTAATCCCTTCTTCATACCACACAACCCTTCTGACTACGTCATTCCTAATTTTATACCATTCTTCTCACACCACGATTGTCCATCTGAAACAATTGTACTTTTGATCTATACCTCTATTACAGACCCATAGTCTCACTACTAAGCATTAACACAGGTAAAACATACCCTCGTGTAGACCTAGCGCACCTCAAGACTTAGTCCCTTACATTTACCAAAGATTTAACTTCACCATCCACCTTCCAGACACTCACAACTTTCCCACACACTCTGCATCATCCGTTCCTCTTCATCCAAACATATATCCTAAATATTTAAACTCAGACACTTGTTCCAGTTGCTCACCATCTAACATAACTTCACACCGAGGTATGTCCTTACTCACAACCATATCCTTACTCTTTTCTATGTTTACTTTCAAACCCCTCCTTTTACACACCCTGCCAAATTCTACCATTCCTCTCAAACTATCTTCAGATCACCGCACAAATCAAATCAATCCCGCATATAATAGGCTAGGGCACCCCCACTCTTTTCATTCTCCATCATTCTAACACCATCTCCTGCCACCCTCATCTCTAATTCTTTCATAAGCTCATCCATATACATATTGAATAACCAAGGAGACATAACACATCCCTTCCTCACTCCGCTATTAATATTAAACCAATCACTTTCGACTCCATTTATTCTTACACACGCTTCACTATCTTCATACATACTTTTAATTCTATTCAGAAGCCTACCACCAACACCATATATCACTAATACCTGCCACAGAGCTTCCCTATTAATCCTATCATACGCCTGTTGCTGTAAATCCACAAAACCTAAATATAATATTTTTTTCTTCTTCCCCTCATTTTCTTCAATCCTTTGTTTCAATGTAAAGATTTGATCCACACAACACATCCTCTACCACTCCTAAACGCACCTTGTTCTTTAACCAATTAATCCTTCAGTCACTCGACGCACTCTTTCAACCAAAATACCAGCATATATCTTCCCTACAATACTCAATAAACTAATTCCTCTATATTTCCTACAGTTACCAT
>JABUQX010070636.1:0-2500 GCA_015478945.1 Trachelipus rathkii | reverse complement strand
TTTGGGAAATGCCGAAGGGCGGAAAGATACGAGTCAGAGAGAGAGAAGGTTAAAAACCGGAGAATCTCTTTACAGAAGCCTTATTACCGATAAGAAGATAAGATTAGAAGATTAAGCAGGTTTTCAAATTTCCTGTAAGGATAATTGAAACTTTAGAAAGTAGTTGAAGTTAAATCATTATACATGAAGCTGGAGGGTGAGAGGGGGGGGCCCCTCCTTTTTCGGCACAGTCCTGAATATGCTCACGTTTCCAGCAAAAAGTTAAAGTTGATAAGTATAATGAAAGAGTTTAAACCAAAACCAGGTGGAAGTTTTATAGCACAAATGTAAGCCCTATTATTAAGCTCAGAATGAGTAGAACCCTCATCTTTTAACAAAATAACAAAATTATGCATAAAAGAGTTTGAAGGAGGTGGAGAAAGAGGAATAACTCCGGAATCGTCCAAAGTAGAGTCAGAGGCAATGGTTTGGCAAAAGCGTTCATCTTCAGCAGAAAGGTTGAAACAGATTGTGGTGCAGTCGGAAAAAAAAAAGATTAAGATCTGGGGAAAACGCCAAAATAAGTATAGATAGAGTTGACATTGGTTTTAGTAAACACGCCAGACAGAGGTGGGGAAGAGAAACCAAGTGTCTTGCATTGTCTGAGGAGAAAAAATTTCTCTCTCTCTCTCTCTCTCTCTCTCTCTCTCTCTCTCTCTCTCTCTCTCTCTCTCTCTCTCTCTCTCTCTCTCTTCTCTCTCTCTCTCTCTCTCTCTCTCTCTCTCTCCATGAGATTCTGGAGTTATGAGACGACGGAACTATCGCGGCCTTTACTCTGGATCATCACCTCTCGTCTTCTAAACTTAATCTCGAAACTCGATGTTTGAACGTTCTGATAGCAAACCCTATACTCTGTTGAATCTTACCATCTCTATCATCAATTTCAAATTTTCTTTCAAAGGTTTGCTGTTGTGCTTATGTGTGCAGTGATGGTCTTTGTTCTCGTGTCTCTGATTTGAAGCCTTCCGAATTTTCTAACTTATGGCTAAGGCTATTCTGTCAATCTACTACTAAATTCATCTGTTCTGTATATATGTCTCCTAATTCAAATGTTTTTAGCACCAGTGCTGCAAACTGGTAGGACTTGTGATCGTACTTGTTTGACTTTCCATGGAATGACTACTGATTCCGTGTTAGGGGGTTCCTTTGGAGTGTGCGGAATGCATAACCGAGGTGATTTTCACATTCTTTCCCTTCAACTAAATCTAATAAACCTTGGTTTAACTCTGATTGTTCTCCTGCTATTGGCCACAGGGACGTCTCCTTCAGGAATTTCCGTCGACTACAAATTCCAGAAACTCATAGATCTTCTTTTTAATCCCTAAAGCATGCAAAATCTATTCTCCGTAACACTGTAATCTCTTATTATTATTATTTTTGTTATCTCTGAGCTTAACACCGAGAAGGCGAATGGTCCTGATGGTATTCCTCCCGTGGTTCTCAAAACTTGTGCTTCCGGGCTCACACTTTGTCTTTGCATAAATATTTCGTTTCTTCACTTATCACCGTCGCTTCCTTCCCCTAGGATCGTACTCTCATTCTGCCTCCGCGCGAAAAAACGGACCCCTCCCCACCGCCTCCCCCCCCACCGTCTCCAGCTATCATCTATTGTTTTAACTTTTGTTGTCTCTACAAGTTTTCGGAACCTATTCTTAAGGGAAAGATTTGAAAACATTTCAATTCTTCTAATCTTATCCCTGATCGCAGCCATGGCTTCTCGGTAAGAAGGGTATTCTGTAATTTTCTTTGCTGATTCTAGGTTCTTTCATCGCCTTTCGATCATTTCATATGAATCTTCTCTCTGACTCTAGACATTGGATAGCTTTTGATATAGTCCGGCACAAAGTTTTGATCCCTCTCTCTCTCTCTCTCTCTCAGTCTCTCTCTCTCATCTCTCTCTCTCTCTCTCTACTCTCTCTCTCTCTCTCTCTCTCCTCTAACTAAATTTATCTTTTATTGCCGTTCGGTCGTTCTTTAGCAGCTGTTGTATGACCTCACCATTTTATTTTTTAACATCCAACAAATATGAGTTCCTAGGGTTCTGTTCAGTGGCGTGCGGTGGCTAAGCGTCATGGGGAAGCAATTCGAGGCATATATATATATAATATATATATATATATATATATATATATATATATATAAATAATATATATATATATATATTATATATATATATAAATATATATACTATATATATATATATATATATTATATATATAATATATATATATATTATATATATATATTATATATATATATATATTATATATAAATATATATATATATATATATATTATATATATAAATGATAATAAATATGTAGCTCTGAAATTTCAAAAATTGTAGGCCAAAAATTGGCACTTCACTTATAAGATAGTTTACAGATATTATTTATTTTTTTTAAAAACTTTTGTTCATTTTTAATCGTTGGTTTATAGAAATATTAATAAAATTTGAATAT
>JABUQX010070635.1:7500-25758 GCA_015478945.1 Trachelipus rathkii | reverse complement strand
TCGAAAGTTAAGAAAGTATGATAATTAATTTCTCGCCGTCTTAGGCTTACCTTCTCTCTCCCTCTCTCCCTCTTTCTCGCTGATTATATAATAATTAAGATTTTTTAATTCTTATTATATATTATATATGTATTATATATTATACTATACTATACTATACAAAAAGATATATTATTTTATACATATATATTATATTATATATATATATATATAATATATATTATATATCTATATTTTAACTAAATATATATATTGAATGTTAAAATAGCTTTCTTAACACTGAGTGGAAGTGATGTTTCGCCCAAAAAGAAAAAGAGATAATAAAAAAATAAAAAAAAAAATAAAGAAGAGCAATAAAAGGAAACGTAAGAAAAAAGAGAAATCTCAGCGATAAATTTGGATTGGATTCTGTGCTACGAAATTAGTGGGTCCATTCTTTTTTATTCCAAAAAAAAAAAAAAAAAAAAAAACAAAGAAAGAGACTTTTATAGTGTGAACCCCACACCATATTTTTCTGCCCAATTAAACCTAATGATTTGGAACCTTTACTCGTAGGTTTGTTTCTGTCCTATAATTATTTATTTATTAAAACACGGACAAAAAAAAAAAAAAAAAAAAAAAAAAAAAAAAAAAAACAAAAAATAATCGTTCAAATTTTTTAATCATTAACTAACTAAAAAAAAATGGATAAATATCTTTTAATTATTACAAAAAAAAAAAAAAAAAAAAAAAACAAATAAAAAAAAAAAAAAAAAATAGACAGATTATGAAATTTCAATATAAAACAAAATAAAAAAAATATAATATTAATTTTTAATTGAAACACATCTAATACCTGTAACTAAAACCTTAGAGATGCCGCTAAAGTAGTAATTTTTCTACAATAGATAGTTTAATATTTT
This sequence comes from Trachelipus rathkii, assembly GCA_015478945.1. Taxonomy (NCBI): domain Eukaryota; kingdom Metazoa; phylum Arthropoda; class Malacostraca; order Isopoda; family Trachelipodidae; genus Trachelipus; species Trachelipus rathkii. Next base: position 24,856 of record JABUQX010070635.1, on the reverse strand, counting down.
TTAAGATCGATATTAGTATTTTTTGTTAATCCCTAATCTATCCTTAATTTTATTTTTTTTATCATTATTCACACATGCAGCTCGTGATAAATTGGTCAAATTACATTATTTAGCAAATAAATATTTAACATTTAAAACAAATAAGTTTTTTTTTTTTTGTTTTATACACCAACCCTCCACCCACGAGCCACCGCAAGCCCTGATCTGTTATGTTGGATAAAGCTTGGGATTTGCTATTTATTTGTGCCACACCATGTATGCGACTATACAGATCCCACCAAAGTTGGCTTTAAATTGACTCTAAACTTCCAAAATAGATCTTGTTAAAAATTCATTTTTGATTCTTTGTATTAATAAGGCTTATGTTTTTATAAACCCGTTCATTCTCTTGAACTGTTGTTTTGTTATTTTTCCTCCACACATAACTGCCAAATGTGCCCCCCGATGAGAAAAGGAATATTTTAAAGCCGTTATATTGATATTCCCACACCAACAATCGGTTTTCATCAGCTTTGCATTCTGCGTAGTTATCTATGTTTACCTAAAATCTCAATGCCAAAATACTAGTATGAACGGCGCCTCCGCACGTAATCTGTGCCCGTACAACTGCACCCCGGACACTACCCACACGTTCTATGCAATCCGTCCGTTCGTTATTGCTAGAAAATTTTATATGTCTAAAAAATAATATAATATAACAAATTAACATTCCCCACTATCTTATGACCAATAAGAATATCCCCCCTGTTAATATATCGGAAACTTTTATTTCTTTTCCTGACGAATGATTTAAATTTGCTAATTGATAACACACAAAAAAATTTAAATAAAAACAAGAAAGAATATGAAATTTCTTTTTCCTTTACTTAAACTAAAAAAATTATCCAAATCTTAAAATAAATTTTTAAATGGGATGAATGCATATTTTTTTTTCTTTAAAAACATAAGCTAAAGTTCATCAATAATTACAACTTTCTCTATCTGGGTTATAAGAATGAAAATGTTATCTATATTCTTTTCATGACTCTTTCGAAACAAAAAATGCTTCGTAGATTGTCATTCATTATTTCTTTTACTAAAACCTCAACTAGTATTGAAAAAGTCTTTTCTTTTTATCTGAATGTACTTTCTTCCTTGTTCTTATTGAACTTTAGTTCCAAAGTTTTTCTATAACTTCTTAAATATTATTCTTTTTGCTACGAATTAATATTTTTTTTTGTTCTCTTTTTTGTTTAAAAAACAACTTAGGTTTTTGTCTTTACTTTGCTTTTGTTCTTTTTACAACTGTAAGGTTGTCTTAAATCTATTATGGTTATTTATTAAAACTTTAACTTTATATCTTCAAACTCATTTTTCATTTTTAGGGAACTGTTAACTTTGGAAGATTCATACTTTAGATTTTAACTTTAGAAATTTTTGTATATTGACTTCATTTATTTTCTTTTAAATGATTTTTTTCTAAAGCTCAACAAATCGCAGCTTAAAAATTTCTTTTATGTACGCATTTTCTTTTCTTACTTTAATAGAATCCGTACTTCTAAGGATGCTTGTAACCAAAGCATCAATTTTAGAAATCTTCATTTTCATATCTTCTACCTCAATTTTTGTTTTAATAGCTGAAGTGTTACTCAATTTTTTAAAAAGTATATATTGCGTATTCAAACCTTTTACTTCATTAATATGTCCTTTATTTCTCAAATTTCTTAAATTTGACCCATTTTTAGAAACTTCTTTGTTTGTTTGAATCGCTTCAATATGACCTTTGATTTCCACTTCTACTATTTCTTCCTTTATAATTTTTTCAAGCGGCTTTTGTGAATTCACCTTTTGTGAATTCACCTTTATGAATTCCTCTTTGGAATTCGTATTACTAATGATATCCGTTTTTCGAAAAAATTATTTTTCTGAAAGTTACCTCTGTACACCCTGTTCTGCTTCCATGTTTTCAAGTAGATTGATCATTTCAACTATTATTTTTTAATCGTTTTAACGATTCTCTACATTCTGTTTTCATAATCATGGAAAATTGTTGTTTTTTATCAACTAACTTTTTTGCTTCTTTATTTCTCATTAAAAGAGTTGTTCTAATACCCTTTGTTACTTCACAAATCACATATTATTATTTACTCCATTTGTTTTTAAATTACAATAAAATTTCCAGCGTATAAAAGTTATTTGAATCTTCTTTTCTTAAATTTTCTATGTACCAAAAGAATTATTATTATTTATATTGTTAAAGAAATCACAATTTTAAATCTTATACAATTCTTATTTTTTTTCGATATAAGAAGATATGAATTTCATTATTTACTATCCATTTTAAAAATATTTTCAGCTTCACCAATAAAAATATTAAAAATATTTACTTTAGTATTATTACCCAAAGTTAAAAAAATATTTAACCCCCTTGGGCACATTTATCTTTTCAGTTAAATATATATTTTGTTTAACATGAAAAAGCATAATTTTAGAAGTTTTTTAGATAAAAATATATAATATATATTATATATTATTACTATAATATATATATTATATATATAATATATATATAATATATATATATATATATATATATATAATATATATAATGTTTATATAATATATATATATATATATAATATATATATTATATATATCTATTTTTTTTATATATATATATATATATATATATATATATATATATATATATATATATATATATATATATATATATATATATATATATATATATATATATATATATAATATATAAAATATATTTATAATTTATAGAAGTAAATGTTTAACCATATTTAAAAACTTAAATAAAAAAATGTTCAAATATTTTTTTTTATTGGATTTGATAATTTTTATCTAAGTTACTCTTTTAATAATGTAGTTTTCGTTTAAAATAAAAAAATCATAGAAAACCATTTTAGAGGTATACTATTTCAAATTTAAAATTCAAATTTAAACTTTATAGAATTTATAAAACTTTTATTATTTTTTTTTATTTATTTTTTTTTATTATATTTATTTAAAACAATATCATCTTTTTATTTACAAAAAATTTTCTTTATATAATACATTTATCACTTTAAAAAAAAACAATTGTTGGAGGCATTTGCAACATAGTGACATGTGACATTCTCAAAATTTGCTTGCTCTCTGCTGCAAGCAAAAAAAAAATATTAAAGCAACTTAGTTACTATTAATCTTTGTCATTTTGATTTTGTAGCTCATTTAATAATTTTAACAACCTTTAAAAATATGTACTTTTACAAATTTTAAAAGATATTTTAATGTATTTATAAATTATACCATCGTAATTGCTCGTGTAGCGATATATGCCAACTCTCTAAATATGATTTGGTTTCGTCGTTTTGTAAACTCTTGTAAACTCTTGTGCTTGCGAGCAAGCAAAATGTGGCAACCTTTGTTGGGTTGTCTCTCATTTAAATTCTATTTTGCACCCTAAAAATATTATTTATAATAAAACTTACTATATTTTTATTCATAACTCATCATGACACATTATTCTTATATTATTTCATATTTATTATCATAAAATACCTTTAAAATTTATTTTATTTTTGCAACTTTATATGACGTCACTAACTTCATCTCATGTTGGCACTTTCAGTGTCACTTTGAACACAGATTTATTCATCTATCTAAAATATTTTATATTTATATTATTTATTAATTTATTATTATTTATAATTAACAAACACCTTTATTTTATAATAAACTTCATAAACATATTATAACTTTATCATTTTATCATTATAAATTTATTTATAATTATAAATTATTACGAAAACTGATGCTTGGCAACTTTAATCTATTGCAGAGCACTTGATCTTTTTTTCACTTCTATAAAATTTTAAAGAAAGCCGATCACTTTTGGCAATTTAATAGTGCTCCATGGCACTGCATAGATTTTTCTTTATTTATTATTTTTATTTAACTTTTAAAAAAGAATTTTAACTTAATTACTTTAAATAACTTTCACTTTAACTTTAACTTAAACACATATATTTTAAATGCACTGCAAATCATTCCTTCTTTTTTTTCTTGTGTTTCTCCAATGCTTCGGAAGCAACGCAAATAAAGGAGAGGGAGGAGACTATGCCAATGTAACAGCGCCAATATCCCTTTGCATTGGTTGTAGGCATCCCGTTTTCTTCTTACGTCTCGAATGCGGCAGACATCTTGGTTTTGCAGACGACTTTTAAATTCTTTCTCATGGCTTTTACGATGTCTTTCTTTCTTCTCTTTATGACTTGCAATGTGATTCTAATATAATTTCTTCTCAAATTGCTAACTTAAAACAATATGTTGAATTCTGATTTGCGTGATTTCTTCTCAAATGGAATAAATCAGAACAATGTGAAATAGCTTCTTAAGATAGAGCCAAAAAGAAGGAATCATGATACGCAGAAATCCAAAAAGACTTTATTTGAACATATTGCCATAAATGAACTTCTGGTTCTGTAATTAAAACGACAAAAAAACAATAATGTAAAAAATGATATATACAAAAAAATGACTAAAATATAAAACAAATATATAATAAATTGAAACAAACTATATAATAGATCGTCAGTAATTTTACAATAGATTTTTCCAGTCATAAATCGAAATACATTTATTAGCAAATCATATAACATAAAATAGTTTTTTTTTTACCTGATTTATTGGGCTTTTAATGACTATCAAATAGTAAAATCATCTTTGTTTGTTAGCTTCATTTTATAAACACTTCTTCATGTTATTCTCCACACATTGCAAGTGCCGAGAGAATTTTCTTAAGGTTATATCTCAGTTTCACGCATGCTCGTTTTTGCTTACTAAATCTTGCAACGTTCTATTGCAGGAAATTTTAATGTTAAATAAATATTAACAATATATATATATATATATATATATATATATATATATATATATATTTTTTTATATTATATATATATATATATTATATATATATATATTATATATTATATATATATAATTATATAATATATATATATAATATATATATATATATATATATATATATATATATATATATATATATATATATATATTATCATTATTTAATTTTTTTTATATTCTATCATTCGAAAAATAATTATTTAACAAATCTTTTTTTATTTTTTTATTTTTATTTAATTAATACGTTTGGTATTTTCCAATCACAGTTATAAAATATAACCCTTACCCGATGTGCGTTCATAATTTGTAAAAAACATTATACGAAAGAAAATTATATTTTATCGAATATAAATAATCGGAAAATATCAGAAACAAATATCGATATCATTATCCCTTAAAAAAACGCTGAAATTAGTAAACTTTTTTTTTTTTCCGCAGTTTAATTCTTTTAATAGTTTTTTATTCTAAAAATATGCATTTAAATATACGCTAATGGGTTAAAAAAAAACCTTCAAAGAATAATTTGATTACCATTTCGTAAATTCAAAAAGTTATGTTTATAATACAATAGTTACGAAAGTTTACTTCACTCAGCAAAACTTTTACCAAAAAATTAAAAACGCATAATAAAAAAAAAAATAATAATGAAGCTTAAAAAAAAAAAAAAACACCCCCTCCTTACATAGGGGTTTGCCCATGAACGGTGGTGATACTAAAAAATATATATTATATATATATATACTATATATATATATTATTATATTATATATATATATATATTATATTATAATATATATATATATATATATATTATATATATACTATATATAATATATTAGAGACGAGAGAGAGAGAGGAGAGGTAGTATGTCTTTTAAGTGTGGTAGGGAAAGTGAATGGGAGAATACTGATTGAGACAGTGAGAGGTTTAACGGAGGGAGAGAATGGGGGAAGAACAAGGAGGATTTAGGAGGGAAGAGGGGTGTGTGGACCAAGTGTTACACTAAAGATGCTTGTGACGTAAAGATATAGAGGAAAGGGAAAGTGTATGGGTGGTTTTTAAATTAAGAGAAAGCATATGATAGAGTGAAAGAGGGCGGTAATTGTGGAGGGTGTTGGAGGAAAATGGAGTGGGGGGTAAATTAGTTAAAGGTATTAGGGCCTTTTTAGAATGTGTGTGAGAGTGTTAGGAGGAGAGAGTGAGATGTTTGGGGTTGTGAGAGGATTGAGGCAGGGGTGTTAGATGTCGCCGTGGCTATTCAATTTGTTTAGGGGAGGGTGTTTGCAGAGGAATGGTGAGGAGGTGAGGGCGGGGGTTATAGAATGAACAGTAGGTAATGTAAGTAAGAATGAAACATGATAACTGTGTTTGACGGTACGGATGATGCCACTATAGCTGGCGTAAGACGCGGAACCTGAGTGTCATTATGGTGTGGGAGAGTTGAGAAGAAAACGTGTGGAACAAAACAGTGGCTTAAAATAAATCCAGGTGAAGAGAAAAAGTCAGGGGAAGGAGGAGAAGGAAAAGAAGAAGGGGACGGGGAGGAGTCATAGACTAGTTTAGGGTCTAAAAATTACTTTTTCACGGATATCTGTTAGATATCTGGAAAGAAGTAATAAAGATTTTTAGATATTTAGGGAGATTGATTTTGAGTATAAACGGGAGGGAGGATTGAAGAGGAGAGTAGAAAAGTGTAGAAGTTAATGCAGAAGGAAAGGGAGCTCATTGAGTGGTCTGAGAGAAGTATTGTATGGAAAGGGGGGATTTATCACAGAAATAAAATAAATATGTTTTGAAAAAATTTGTAGCTACCCACGCGTTGTTGTATGCGGTTGTGAACGTTGGGGTGGGATAGCACTATGTCTAGGAAAGAAGTTCGGAAGATTATGAGATATTGAAGGAGATTGAGAGCGGTTTGTGGTTAGCAGAAGGAGAGGATTAGGAATTAGGGTGGGTGAAGAGAGAAGATCGTGAGTTAGTGTCAGAATATGGATATGGTTGAGAGAGCGAGAGAGGGAAATCTCAACGATGGTATGAGCACTCTAGTAGAATGGAGGAACAGAGAGTGGTTAGGAGAGTTGGGAGCGGTAGGGTATAGGAAAGGAAAGGAAGAAGCTGGACCAGAAAGGAGTGATGGATAGGAGAAAGAAGATGCTGAGGAAGGGAAGGATGAGGCGGAAGGAAGAGAAGAAGGTAGGGTAATGTTGGCGAGAGATAGTGTGAGCAGGTGGAGGGAGGTGAGTGGTGGGGAGCAGAGAGAGAGGGATCAAGGTGAATGACGAGAGGGTACATTACCACTACCCGATCGAAGCAGAGGAAAAAAGTGGTAGGTATAATATCACAATAATATAAACATATGTTTCAAGCGATTCACATATACATAAAAAATTAGTAATAAATGTATATTTACTATAATAATAAATAATATATAAAATATGAGTATAAATATATTTATTATATATATATATATATATAATATATACTATATATAATATATATATTATATATATATCATATATAACTAAAACAGAATACTTCACATAGAGGTATATATTAGACATAAGGCAGTATGGTTGTTCATGCATGACAGACCGCGTGCAACTACAATGCTATAGCATGTAGTGAATGCTCTAGTGCATACAATTGTTATATAATCAAATGTCAGGACTATAATGTATAGAACACTTCAAGGCTGAAAGCGTCAATCTGCCATTGCATGAACGCCAACCTGATTATGCATTCTACCTTGGTACTCAATCTTGAGGTTAGTAAAAAAAATATTTATAACGTATATTATAAATAATATATATATTAGTATATATATATATTCGTCATAATAAATTATAATTAATTAACTTTTTAAAAAATAATATATATAAATATTGTATATATATATAATTATAATATATTATATTCTATAAGGTATATATAGCGAAGTCACTGGTGGGTTGACTTTTGCGAGCCACACGTCTTATGGATTTTAAGTATCTAGTCGTCACGTACTTTCCCCAAAAAATTGACCTAATGCACTTCTTTAGAATTGTTTTTTATCTGAAATTCAAGGCCATATAGTAGAATAAGCACACAAAAAACAATATATGTAACCTTGTAATAATAATAGTGTTATTAAAGTTTAAAATAAAAGCTCTTTCAGAGTGACCTTGAGGGGTGAATCGGACCATCTGGTTAAATTCCTCTTATTACGTAAGTAAATTCAAATTTATATATTTTAATTATATTTACAGATTTCATGTTGGGTATAATAATATATTTAGAAAAGATTCAGTAATAAGTAGACGAGTACGTCGGTTCGTGTACCAGGCCCGCCTTCTGAGGGGTGATTCGGTCCAACTCTAAATAATAGAATCCATAATATAAGAGTATTAATTCAAAAAACAAATAAAAAATTTTGCCTTATTTAATAGCCACGCAGTAGTACTACTAAAGTTAAGTCCGTTTATGTATATGATCATATTTCAATTCTCTATGGAATAAATATAATAATAATTGTAAAAAGTTAGAAATTAGAAAGTACAAATTATATAATTAAAGCAAATATTCACTTTTGAAAAAATTAGTAGACAGCCGACAGATCTTTTTGAAAATGTGCAAAAAATTGTATGAGATCGAATTTTAATTTATTTTTTCAGTGGATACACTTCCGAGTATGTTTAGCTTTTAAACTGGCAAGTAAAGTTTCGTCACAAGCAATTATTAGTGTGTCAAAAATAACTTAAGAGGACCTAGACTTTTGGTAACGTATTCATCTCGCCGCTCGATATTAAAACATGATGGTAGGTGCCAAGAATGACTACGTGCACCACCTATTGTTAATTTATATCGTATTTTAAGAGTATATTATATTGACATTTTAATATACGTATAATTGAAATTAATTAAGATGAGTATAAAAAGATTACTTATATTTAGTGAAATTTTCTAAAAAATGTAAATATTTTTAATAAAACAAACGAAACACAATAATAGCTAATTGTCAAAATTTGGGCGGTTAAGAGGAGTTAAATCCCCGACCACGCTTATATTTTAAATATTATCGTGACTATTTATTATCATTATTGACATTTTATTACTTATTACGAATTTAAATGATAAATAATATATAGAATTAATGTTAACAAATATTAAAACTATTACAAAATTTGATGTAACGTGTAAATAGCAAACGAATTAGTAAACTCAGATGGTCTAGTCACCCTCAATGGTGGCCGTCTCACCTCCTACCAAACAGATGGTGACGGCTGACTACTGCGTTATTCAAACTTAAATAAAACTTTTATTATTATACTATCAACATTATTATTTTTTGTGTGCTCTCATGTCTTTGTCGAAATTTTTGGTATTTTACAAAAAAAATTTTTTCCTAAAATAGATGCATTAGAGGGAGAGTCGGTAAGACGAAAGTATATGACCTTAAAGTGGTTATTGTATCCCACCAGACACCGCAGTAATTATAAAAATATGTCTAATATATATAAATTCCTAAAAATTAATGAAAAATAAAGGTGGTCCGCATCTTCACCTCCAACGTTCTTTCCTGCTCAATAAAATTTGTGACAATTCTTATGGAATATCAATCAATTATTTTATATAAATTTTTCTCATTTTTTTTATATTGTAATTTTTACTTCAATATTAAAGTCGTTAAGTTTATGTATTAATTTATAAATATAGTACTAAAAAAATATAAAAAAGTCAATAATAATTACGTAAAATACGAAAAAAAACAAATGGTGGTCCGATTCACCATCATCAATTATTACGGCGGGGTTAATTGGAACCAAGTTATGGCTCCTCCGAATGATCAATCGTTCTCCCTAAATATACTGTCATTGAAACAAAATTACATTTGCCAGGTTTAAAGCTAACATACTCGAGAGTATAATAAAACTGAAAAATAATAAATTAAAATCATTTCACATATTTTTCATTTTTATTACAAAAAAATGGTTAAAAAAAAACATCACATTTTTCAAAAGTGCAATTTTATTGAAGGCCATTTTGTACCCTACTTTATTATATTTTTTAAAAATTAAAAACTCTCTAGAATTTAAGATAATTAAAGCTTGTACTACTACCGCATGGCTATTAAATGATCCTGAATTATCTTTTATTTTTTTTTTTTTTTTTTAATTTAAGATGGACGTAATCACTCCTCACAAAAGCTAGGGCCCATGCTCACCCTAGCGAAAATTGACTACATAATACTTGATATATATATATATATTATATATATTATTAAAAGTAATAGTGATAATAAGTATATATAAATTTATTAAATATATAAATTATATATAAATAATAGATATAAATAAACTTTTATTTACTTTCTAAATATATATATATAATATATATGATTGTAATAATGATTTTACTTTCTTGTGGGATAATAATAAGAGAGACTGAACGCCCCAGGGGCGTATGTCGAAGTACACACAGTTTGAGTGTGAAAAGGTCTAAGTCATAAAGCATTGTTTAAAAAGATACTAAATATGAAATAATAGACTTAAAAATTTCATATATTATAACATTTGTAATTATCAATTGTAGCGACACTAGCCAATTCTCATAACTTAAATGAAATGCTTAAAATGATCTGTAAAGAATAAAAACGTAAAAAAATGCTTGAAAAATGAGCCTGAAAAAAGTTATGAAGTCTCCAAATACCAGATGTTTCTTTTATTAAATATTTTTCTTATTTTTTATAGGATGTTGAAGCAATTTTTAATTATTTTTTCAGGACTCACGGGTCGGGAATTATGCGTTCGTTTCAAACTAAAATAAATATATAAATCTATATATATAAACTATATATATATTATATATATATATATTATATATATATATATTTTTTTTTTAAATAATAGATATATATTATATAAAAATATTTATATATATATATATATAATTATATATTATATATATATATATATATATATATATATAATATATATAATATATATATATATATATATATATATATATATATAATATATATATTCCAACACTTCTATTGATTATAAATAAGTACAGGATTTTCAAAGCAGTAATGCATCGAAGTAGGTGACTGAAAACGTGTTCGTGATGCTTCTTTTTTTTGGGGAGGCGGAATCAGGAAGTGAGATAGATCCTACTGTACATTGATTTCTAACGGCGACCTGTTGTCGATGGTTCGAGTCCTGGCGCGAGTGAACTTTTTTTTCGTCTTATATTATTGCAAATTTGTCGTAACAAGCATTGTAGCGATTTATGTCGCGACTCCTTGACTTTGGTCAGTTGCTCCTGAAACCATGACCCCCATGAAGAATTGCGATATAGCCCAGAAAGGTTCCAACACCCTTACTGATGATTTAAAGTAAGTAGCATCGAGTTTCAAAGCAAGTTGATATCGAAGCAGGAGATTTGAAAAAACTTCCGAGAGCCTTCTTTTAGGAGGCGGATCGACTATGGCAGAGCCCTCCTTGTACATTTTCTGAACGGCCGACGCTTGTTGTCGATGAGTTCGGAGTCTGGCGCGAGTGAAATTTTTATTCTTCTATTGCAAATTGTGGCAACAAGTATCTGGTGCGCTGCCGCGTCTCCTTGACTTTGGATTCGGTGCTCCTGATAACCCAAGAGCACCCCTAAAGAATGCCGTATGATAACCAGAATGGTTTTCCAAGACCAGCCCTTGTATGGATGAAAGAAAAGTATCGAGTTTGCAAAGCGAGTAGATTGTCGAATCAGGAGATTGAAAAACTTCGAGGATTCACTTCTTTTTTGAGTGGATGGACTGTGGTAGAGCATTCTGTACAGTGTCTACAAGGTTGACGCATGTTTTCGATTGTTCGAGTCCTGGCGCAAGTGGAAATTTTATTCGTCTTATATATTTGCAAATTTGTCGGTAACAGGGATGTTGTGCGCGCTAATTTGCGTTAATTAATTTTATTGTTAATTTCTGTAACCCATGAGCAACCCTGAAGAATGCCGTGTAGCCCCAGAGGGGTTCCAACCACCTTCTGTGGATTTAAATAAGAATCGGTTTCAAAGGCAGTTGATATCGAAGCAGGAGGTTTGAAAACTTCGAGATGCCTTCTTTTTTGGAGGAGGCGGATCAGACTAGTGGTAGAGCCTCAGCTGAAACATTGTCTAACGCCGACGCTGTTGTCGATCGTTCGAGTCCTGGCGCGAGGTGAAATTTTTTTCCTCTTATTATTGCTAATTTGCGCAACAAAAACATTTCTGCCGCTTCTCGGCTTCCTTGACTTTGGCGTTGCTCTGTAACCCATGAGCCCCCCCTGACAGAAGCGTGTAGCCCAAAGGGTTCCACCACCCTTCGTGGATTTCAAATAAGTTATGAGTTCAAAGCGGTGATAAATCAAAAGCAGGAGATTTGAAAACTTCAAGGATGAGCTTACTTTTTTGGCAGGTGGATGATTGACTAGTGGGTAGAGCCCCTGTTAGCATTGTCTAACGGCGGGACGCTGTTGTCGATGGTTCGAGTCTGCGTGAGTGAAATGTTTTCGTCTTTTTATTGCAAATGTGTCGCAACAAGCATGTTGGTGCGCATGTCGGCGTTATATGACTATGGTCGGTTGCTCCTGAAACCCAGAGCACCCCAGTAGAATGCCGTCTAGCCCCAGTAAGGGTTCCAATCACCCTTCTTTGAATTTTTCAATAAGTATCGAGTTTCAAAGCAGTATATCGAAGCAGGAGATTGAAAACTTCCAAGATGCCTTAATTTTTTGGGAAGGCGGAATTGACTATTGTAGAGGCCATCCTGTTACATTGTCTACGGCGGACGCTGTGTCGGTGGTTCGAGGTCCTGGCGCGAGTGAATGTTTTCGTCTTATTATTGCAAAATTTGTTGCAAACAAGCATGTTGTGCGCGTGTCTGCGTTCCTTGAACTTTGCGTCGGGGCTCTGTAACCCAGGAGAACCCCAGTAGAATGCCGTGTGGCCCAGAAGGGGTTACAACAACCCTTCTGTGTGATTTAAATAAGTATCGAGTTTCAAAGCAGTTGATATCGAAGCAGAAGATTTTGAAAACTTCTCGAGATGCCTTCTTTTTTGGGAGGTGGATCGGACTAGTGGTAGAGCCTAATGTACATTATCTAACGGCGACGCTGTTGTCGGTGGTTCGAGTCTTAGCCGAGCGAAATTTTTTTTCGTCTTATTATTCAAATTTGTCTCAACAAAACATGTTGTACCATAGTTTGACGTTGGCTTGGTTGCATATGATAACCCAGGAAGCAACCCCAGAAGAATGACGTTGTAGCCCCAGAAGAGGGTGTTGAAGCCCATTTTGTGAATTTATGGCACTTATCAAAAAATCCGATTTAAATAAAATCTATGAAAGAAGACGTTCTTTGATGAATAACTTTTGCATCTTTATTTAATTAAAAAAAAATACAAAACAAAAAAAAACTTTTCTTGGGGGGGTTGTAAGAATTTGGATTTTTGACTTCTCCACAAAAAAAATGTCAATAAAACTAGAATTTTCAAGGATATTTCAATTGCTTTAGACTAAACACACGATTTAGCGTACTAATTGGAAGAATATGTTTACAACAAACTGATACTAATTTCATTTTAAAAAAAAAATTATAGACAATCTAGAGAGTCTGAAAACTATTTTCTAAAATTGTTGAATTGTAAGTCAAGTATTCTTGACACCACCTTACATTCAAACTGAGTATGAATGAAAACATCAACCTTTATATGTACATATTTAAGTTTTTACCAAATTTCATGGGCATAACTTTTTCCTTTTCACTACTTTTTTTTGGTTCAGAATTATGTTGGAAATGGAACTCTAGAAAAACTTGAAAAAACTTTTGAAATTATTTTGCCTTTTCAAAAAAAAAAAAACATTATTCTCATATATAATATATATATATTATATATAATATTATATATATATTAAATATATATATATATAATATATAAATATATATATATTATATATATCATATATTATTATATATATATATATATATTATATATAAATATATATATATATATATATATATATATATAAATTATATTTGATATATTAATATATATATATATTATTAAACTTAATATATATAAATATATATATATAACTATATATATATATAATAAATATATATAATATATATATTTGAAATACACGAATATCTGATTATATATATATATAATGTATATATATATATATATATTATATATATATATTATTATATATATATAATATATATATATATATATATATATAATATATATATATTATATATATATTAATATATTATATAATTATATATAAATAATATATAATATATATATATATATATATTATATATATAGTATATCATATATATATATATATATATAATATATAATATATAATATATTATATATTATATATATATATATATATATATATATATATATCATTCCACCACCAAATGAAAATAAACTATTTTTACTCAGACGTTGGCATCCGGCCCGAAATCCGGCTGCAATCCGGCTCGCTCGTGGCCTCAGTCTCCAAAGTCCGGTTTATGCACTATTGAAAATGTTGAGCACTTCTTGTAATATATCTTTCACCTAAAAAATATTTCTGAAAAAAATTTATACCATATTGCTCTGCTCCGGCTCCGGCTCCGGCTCCGGCTTACGACTAGGATTCTGCACTATTTGAAAAAATTGTTCAGCACTTCTTTTGGCAATAAATTTTATCATCTAAAAAAATATTTCCTAAAAAAAAATTTATGTCAGCATCCGACTTGCGACTCTTGCCCTTCATGCCCGGCTCCGGCTCCGGGCTCGTCGGCTCGTCACTTGCACCAGGCACCGGCACTGCACGGCCCCGGCACCGCACGGGCACCGGGCCACCAGCTCTATTTGTTTAAATTGTCCAGCACTTCTTTGGTAAATAAGTTTTTTACCTAAAAAAATATTTAAAAAAAAATTATATTCACATACATCCGGCTCCGGCTTCCGGCTCCGGCTCCGGCTCCGACCTAAACCTTCTGCACTATTGTAAATTGTCTAGCACTTCTTTCGTAATATATTTTTTCACCTAAAAAAATATGTTTTGAAGAAATTTATATCCAGCATCCGCTCCGGCTCCGGCTCCGACTAAGTTTCTGCACAATATTTGTAAATTGTTCAGCCCTTTTTTGGTAATATAACATTTTTCAACTTAAAAAATATTTTGTTTGAAGAAACATTTATTAATTCAACATCCGTTCCGCCTCCGCTCCGCTCCGTCCTTGCTCCGGCCCGCTCCGCTCAGTCTTCCAGCTCCGTTTATCACTATTTGAAAATTGTATGAGCACTTCTTTTGGTAATATATCTTTCTACTTAAAATATTTATCTTGAAAAATGAAACTCTGGCTTCTGCTCCGGCTCCGGCTCCGACTAAGATTCTGCACTATTTGAAAAATTGTTCAGCACTTCTTTGCATAAATTTTCATCAAAAAAAATATTTCCTAAAAAAATTAATATTGATTGGATGAATATTAGCTCAGCATCGGCTCACGGCTCGCCCGGCTCTTGCTCCGGCTCCGGGCCCAGCCCCGCCCGGCATCTAGTTGTAAAATTGCCACACTCTTTGGTAATATATTTTTACCTAAAAAAATATTTTTAAAAAAAAATTTTTCCAGCATCCGGCTCCGGCTCCGACTAAAGATTCTGCATATTTTAAAATTGTCCAGCACTTCTTTCGTATATATTTTTTCACCTAAAAAAAATATTTTTGAAGAAATATATATCCAGCATCCAGCTCCGCTCCGGCTCCGGCTAAGGTTCCTGCACTATTTGTAAATTGTTCAGCCCTTCTTTGTTTGGTAATATATTTTTCACTTAAAAATATATTGTTATTGAAAATTAAAAACTAACGGCTCCGGCTCCCGGCTCCAGCTCCGGCTCCCTCCTCCGCTCCATCTCCCGCTCCGATTAAGGTTTCTGACTATTTATTTAATTGTTTATTCTATCTACTTCTTATTTTCATATCACCTAAAAAAATGATTATTTTTAAAAAAATCTTTACACGCACAAGATCCGGGGCTCCTTCGTGCTTCCGGCTCCGGCTGCGGACTGTAAGCGTTTCTGCACCATATTGAAAATTGTTCCAGCAACTTTTTAATAAAATTTTCTTATTTACCTTAGACACCAAAGATTTCTTTGATAAAAAAATATCCCCAGGACTCCACTTCCATCTCGACTCGCTCCGCCCTGGCTCGGCTCCGCTCCGACTCCCGAACTGCGACGTAAGCTTTCTTGCATATTTGAAAATTGGCCCAGCACTTTTTTATAATCATTATTTTATACCTAAAAAATATCTATCTTGGAAAAATTTAATGCCCTGAGTCTCGCTCTGCTCCGCTCCGACTACGGCCTCCGCTCCGCTCGCGTCGTCTCCGAGGTTTTCGCCTATTTGAAAATTGTTCAGGCTTGTTTGCAATATATTTTTCCACCTAAAAAATAATTTATTGAAAAAAATACACCCAGGCTTCCGCTCCGGCTCCGGCTAACGGTTTCTACAGCACTATTAGAAAATTGTTCAGCACTTCTTTTGGTAATAATATTTTTACTCTTATAAAAAATTATTGAAAAAAATTATACCCAGAAGAATTCCGGGCGCAAGGTCGGGCTTCGATTCCGACTCGGTCCAGCTTGGCTCCGGGCTCCAGTCCCGTTCCGACTAAAGGTTTCTCCACCATTTGAAAATTGATCAGTACTTCTTTGGTAACAATGTTTTTACCTAAAAAAAATTCTTGATAAATTTGAAAAGGATTCACCTCCGGCTCCGATTCCGGCTCCGGCTCAAGCTCCGGCTCCGACTTCGACTTCACCTATTTTACCGAGTAAAAGCTGGGGCGCCTGGTGGAAATTGCAAAACAAAAACAAAAAAACAAAAATTCTGTTATTAAAAATAAAAAAATTTTGATCCTGAACCTGGAATTGCAATCTTGACTGGAATTGGAATTTTTTAGTTCGACACCTCTCTAAATAAATTTCTGTATCTAAAAAACCATTTAGAATTTCCAAAAAATAATACACATGATTTCAGGAGGAATTTTTCTACTAATTTAGATAATAAAAAAAAAATGGGAAAATTTTGATTTTGCCTTCAAAAAGTAGGGGGTCTAGTTATGAAGTCTCCCCTTAATGTCTCAGGAACTATAGCATCTATAGAATTGCTACTGGTACAATTTTAAACCTCTTTAGTTGGCCAACAACCTTTACTTTATACATATTTACTCTGGGAGGTCAAGCAAAAAATTTGAACTTGCATTGACCTTTGACCTTGAAAAGGTCATTTTATGTAGAAAATTTTTTTTTTGTAACCAGCTAATAATTGGTATATACCTATGTATGCCATAGTTTAAAAAAAGAATTATATTGGGTTTTTGTTTATTCTAAAAGCTACAGCCATTTACTTAAACCCTACTTA
>JABUQX010070635.1:0-2500 GCA_015478945.1 Trachelipus rathkii | reverse complement strand
TTGTTAGGAGCGATTGGTGGCCCATACCAACGTACACAGGGGAGAGAATATAGTATCTCTTTATATATTTTATATATTAGCGCCTCAGTCTCAAAATTCGAGTCGCCTGTTAGAATTCTGTGACGAATATAAAGGGGAAGAATAATTTCTGGTTACAGCCTGTATCAATAGGTAAATTCCGTCGACGACTGGATTTGAGATCCAGAGAGCTTGGTGTTGACCTGAATGCTGAGAGGAAGATGTGGTGATTTGTGAACTTTTGAAAAGGCGATGAATTTGTGGGTATGTGCAGCAGATGGGAAAGGTACTGAAGTATTATCTTGAGTACCTGATATGGTGAGTCGATATGAGTTACAAATTCAATCGATATTGATCAGTATTGTCCAAGTCATGAATATCAATCAATTTTCGGGATTTCTTTGATAATTTACTGCAACTGGATAGGGATAGTTCCCACGGTGATTGACCAATTATTATATATACCACGGCGAACATACTAAGTAGGAAAACAATATCACATATTTCAGCATCATGTTCTAAAAATTCGTTGATCTTAGGGATTTAACCATCCGGATCAAAGCGCGAGTTCGAGTTATGCAACGTTAAACTTTTCGATGACTTTTGATAGCAGGAGTTAATGAGGTCAGTTTACGATTAGTGTTTATGTACGTAATGTATGATTGATGTGTGAGTTCACTTCCATAATAACATTTTGATGGGCCATACATATGGGGGTAGCTAACTTTCAAATTCGCTAATTACATAAATTGAGTGACACGATTTTATTCAGGGGCCAAAGATAGGGTCATCGATCCCGTAATTAGCGAATTACTCACCCAATCACGATTGAAGACGTTTTTGTGAAAGAGTACATGCTGTATGGCGGAATCAGAAAGGTAACCTTAACATTTGGATTCGCATTTCGCGCAACAGTAGTAATATGGGTCATTATGTTAGGGATTTCTTTTATCTCAAAATCCGGGACGGGTTCAAATAACGTGAGTTTCCTCCCGTCATTATTTGTCAATTCTTTCTTTTTCCACGCCATTGGTGGTCAAAGGCCCAAACAATATGATGTTGGTATCGGGAGTCATTCTACGCTCAACTCGAGTTAAGCGCAACCCCATATATGACGTCCAGGAACTGAAACGTCACCTGCACGTTAATGACCACACTCTTAGTTTACTATAGCCTTTCTCATGTCGAAAATAAACCTAGCAGCTGCATGCACCCGAGCAATTAAAAAGTAATTCATCTTTACACTTCGATGTACACGTCTTGCTATTCTTATTATTTACTTAGACATACTTTCTGTGAGCAATCACTTTACTTCATTGAAGGGTGCGTAACACGATATCGAAGTTTGTTGAGTTACACACAGCTGAAAAATAATATTACCATTAATTTCTTTCTAAAATTATTATTATCACTAAGTTATTATTATCAATAAGTCGTTTAATGTTTTTCTTTCCATATACTTTTATAGCAAATATAAATTACAAATTAATAATAAACTAAATAAAAAAATAAATAATAATAATACTAAAATTAAAATAAATCCGTAAAATAAGAAAATTTGGACTGACTGAGAAGGACAATTATTAAAATAGTATTGGCTTGCATTTTGATGACGGAATGCTACCCATTTTTCCATTCAGAAAATCTGTTGATGAAATTGTTTTTTTTCTATCAAAAAATAAGTTATTCAAGATGTGACAATAATAAATGTATTATATGCAGGGGCCTAAAATTTTGTTAGGGCTAAATAGTTGTATTATATATTATAATTTTATTCCCATTCTCCCCTTCCTGCCGGCTTCCCAAAACCCAGAGGATAGTAAGAGGCAAGAAAAAGAGAAAGAAAGGAATCATAATTAGATATGCGCACGTTTGGCAAAATAAATGAGAGTATATATATATATGATTAAACTCAAATTCTTTCTGATTCTATTTAGAGTTATAATGGTGCATGTTCTATAATCATCATTTGATCATCAACTTGCCAGGTTGCTAGTAGGTTACACGCTACAAAATTTTTTCTTCAATCTTTATTTTCGACTAAGGGCAGGTATAAAATGGAGCTCACACCACACTTATCTACGTAGTGGATTAGATAATTGTAGTATAGCGGGTTAAGGATTTTAATATAGACAATAGGTCGTTGTTCTTAATTCGTGCACCATATATTACTGGTCATGGGAGTTTGATGTTAATGAAACAGGGTGTAGGTTGTTCTTCCACATTTCGATACACCAGAGGCGCATAAACATCGGGAAGTCGGCAAGGCTCCAGGGAACTTACAATAGTCTCGATTTCTTGTTTTTGTGTTCCCTGTCTAATTATTTATATTTGATCCGGATGTGATCTTGTTCCAGTTCCGTACGTGATGTTCAGGCCTTCTGTTATTGATTATTTGTAAGCTAATAAATAAACATGGAAAATAATTTATGGATAATACATCGTGCCTGCGCCCCTATTGTCAATCTGAATCTCTCCTTTT
>JABUQX010070634.1:0-12103 GCA_015478945.1 Trachelipus rathkii | reverse complement strand
TTGTCCGTTCAGGTAGCTGGGTTCCAGCGGTAACTAGCATCGATTGTATACCGAATTTAATTACCATACACGTGAGCAACTAGAGTGAACGAATCTTTAACTCTTTAAGCGAGTCAAAACTCTTTTAGTTCATCCACTGAGCCGGTCGTTAATATATATATATATATATATATAATATTCATATATATATAATATATATATATATATATATATTATATATATATTATATATATATATATATATATAATATATATATATATTATATATATATTATATATATATCAGAGACGTGCCCTCTGGGTAGGCAGTGCATGCCCTATTTTTATCAAACTGATTATTTATTTATATTTTTTTAATTATTTAAAACAAATTTAAATCCATAAAATTAATTTCCCTTTACAGGTGTTATCGAAAATTTAAAACAAAAATTTTCATTACCATCGGATATAAAGCCAAAATTTTTTGTGCTTCTCCGCCGCTTATGGCTTCCTATATTGAACTTGGTTAAGTGGGAACGTTTTCCAGCTTTTCATTTTTAATGTATTAAAATTGGGTGTGCCCTAAAAGGCATTCTAAATTCTGCTTTTTGACTCGCTCATATCAGTGTTTGGAATGATGTCATCAAGGGAGGATCTCTCTCTCTCTCCTCTCTTCTCTATAATATATATATATAATAATAATATATTATATATAATTATATATATATATATATAATATATATATATATATATATATATATAATATAAAGTATTTAAAATTAAGCCTGCCTACCCTGAGAGACAAGTCACGGCACGTGCCTGATATATATATATATATATATATATAATATATATATATATAAATAAATAATATATATATATATATATATATAATATAAAATTATATAATATATATATATAATATATATTATATATATATATATAGGGTTGGGATTAAAAAAAAACCGTGTTCTGGGTTGGGATTAAAAAAAAAACGTTCGTTTTTTTTAAAAAAACCAAAGGCCAAAATTTTTGGTTTTTTTTTAAATTACTTATTTTTCATATATATCAAGTCTTTTTAGGGTATTTAGCATTAAAATACAGTAAATACAATATGTTTAAAAGAGGTATAAAATATATAAAGTAGAGTTTAGAACTTAATAAAAAGTTTTTTATAGTGCTCTAGGGCATATAATTATTACATTTCACATGATCTGATTAATTTATTATTTTTATTATGATTATATTTATATATTTATATATATAAAATAAGATTTATATATAATATTATATTTATATAATATATATATAATATATATATTATAGTATAATATATAGATTATAATATATATATATATAATATATAATATTAGGGATGTACCGATAGTATCGGGTATACGGATTCGGTTAGTATCGGCCATTTTTAATGGTATCGGTATCGGTTAAAATGGCCAATATGGCCGGTACTTCTTACTTTTTGGGTGAAAAATTATGAGAAACTTTTAGATTCAATAATAAATCTAGTTCGATATAGATAGCTAGTACCAAGTTATGTTTTTTTTTTCCTCGATTTCCTTTTTTAACTTAGATTTTTAGCGTTTCTCCAACTTGGTCTTTAGCGTAAAATTTACCTATTTGGACAGCCATTATTATAATTTATACAGACTTATCTACTTATTTAGTTGATCAATAGTATTTTTTTTTGTACGCAATTTCGTGAGAGCGTGTGAGTGCGTGAGTGTTTTTAAACTTTCTGGATTATTCATATTTTAGATATTTGCTGTAAATAGGGTTTTATCGTTTTAAAATTTAGGTTTTAGCGTACGAATAAATTTTCCTCATTTCTCCTTTGGTTTTGTCTATTTGTCGGATTGCGTTGTGCCGTGTATGATAGCAGATTTACACAGGCGTGGCTTTTTTTTTACTTTTACCAACATCGGAGTGGCTTGCACTCTTAACTCTGCACCCATGGAATACTACCTCTCTAACTCTAAACCTAATTTTATGCTCTTGTCTGAGACCCAGATGGCTAAGAATTCATCCTTCAACTCGTTTAATATATCCAACTATAACTTATTTTATAAATTCCGTTTGAAGGGTGGAGTATGTGCCTATGTAAATATAAACATTCCTATAACACGTCTCGAGAATCTCGAATCTCTAACTTCGATGTTTTCGTGGCTAAAATCTTTCTTCCCTTCACTTAACAATTTGTCTTATTGCTTCTGCTACTGTCTCTAACAGAACAGATTTCATGCCTTTTTTTTGGATTACCTTACTACTTCTCAAGAGATGTTATATCTTCTCATCCAAAATACTGAGGGTCCTCTAATTTAGGGCGATTTCAATGTACACAAAACTGAATGGTTGGGTTCCTTCTCATACTGTTTTAGGTGGGGAGGAAGCCGAATCATTCAGTATTCTCAACGATCTGACAACTGATTAATAACCTACACACATTCCGGATCATCCCAACCGATTCTTGAACACACTTGACCTATGTTTCACCACTAGTCCTTCTCTCTATAAATACACCACCTTCGATCATATCGGTAAATCTGACGGTCTGACCACAACCTTATATCACATAATTTTAATACTTTCTCTCCAACATCTCCATCCTTCCCTATGCGGTTTTTCGGCACTTTGATCGGGCCGATTTGGGGGCATTGCGTTGCTTCTACCGCTAACTATAATTGAATTGTGTTAAAGTGACTGCCTTTGACTCTTAAAACGCTATCAGATTCTTGCCGAATAAATCGGGAAAACTGTAATTGTTAAGGGATGAGCAGGTTCATTCCTTCTTGGACTAAATTTTTTTCTCCTCTAAATCCATGGTTCGATCGTGCTTGTTCCCTGGCCATTCAGGCTAGAGACAATGGCTTATCGGGTGTGGAAAAAATTCTCGATCTCCTATCACTCTTGCCAATTTTCATTCAGCTAGAAATCGTTGTTAGGGATATCTTCGACGAGCCAAAGCGGACATTTCATTAAACAAAAATTGCGCTGACCTCTTGGATCTCCTATCTGACAAATCTCTCTGGCCTCTTGCCAAAAAAACATCTCTAACAGCATACTGTAAATTCATCCTTTCCTCCTCTTATTCGCTGTGATGATTCTGTTGTTAATAATCCAACTGAAAAGAGGCCAATCCATCTCTTTTGGCCTCCTATTTTCCTCTAATTCAACCTGGACGATTCTGGTATTCCTCTCCCCTTCCTCCTTCTCCTCTCAGGTTTGTCCTTATAGCCTTTTACCTGTCATTTAATTTGATCGGGTGCATGAGCTCCTGCAAATCTAGAACGTTAGGAAGGTGTGGTGGCCGGATGCATTCCTCTCCGGAGTTTTGAGGAAGCTGTGCTTCCGTGCTGTATCCCACCCCTACGTCAACTGATATTTCCTCTATGCCTCAATATAGCACTTTCCCTCAGTGTTGGAAATGCGCGCACATGTCCAAACCTATTCCGAAAAAAAAAGGGATGCTGCTCTGATCCTTCTAACTATCGCCCTAAATCTCTCACTTGTATTCTTTCTAAGATCTTTTAAACCCTTCTCAACTCTCACTTCTTAGATTCACTGGAATCTCTTTCCCTTCTTTCTTATTACCAGTAGGGCTTTCGGTGCTCGAGATCTACTGGCGATATACTTTCTATTTAACAGATTTATTTATGTTTTCCGCCCTTAGGAACAACTACGGGAGGACTTGTGTGGTGGCGCTTGACAATCCAGCATATTGACCGGTATGGCATCGCGTCACTGCTCTCCAACTCCCTCCTTTGGGTTTCCTTCTTCTCTTTGCTTACTTATGTCAGCTTTCTTTAAATCGCTCAATGTAGGTTGTTGTTGATGGGGGACTTCTTTTTCTGTCACAATAGTGGTGTTCCTCAGGGTTCTGTTTTATCTCCTACTTATTCTCCTGCTTTTCATCAAGGATCTTCTCACACCTACACATCTTACATTTTTATCCATTCATATGTCGGATGACTTGACCCTTATTCTTCAACTCATATTTTCCAAAAAATTTTCTGCTCCTTCTTTTTACTTCTAGAATTCCTCTCGTCTTAATCTTTCCGATTCTATCTCGCTGATCTGGATATAGAATTTCAGGGTTGGTCGTCTCAAGCTGTGCTAATATTTAATTCTTGAAAAACCCAACTTCTACAAATCTCTCTCTCTAAGACACTTAACTTTCTATCTCTTTCGACGGCTCTCGTCTCTTCCTGTTGACAATATAAACATCCTGGCCTTAACATATAAACAAAAAATGTTTGAAAACCTCAAATCAGCAGTGGTTGCTAGGGCCGGCCCTCAAAGAAACTGGGAGTTCTTTTTAGAGTGCGAGACTTTTTTTCTCTTCTCAGTTACTCCACCACCTCACATAATTTACAAGGGTCTCATTCCGCCTTGTATGGGAGTATTGCTCCTTTCATAATCTTGTGGGGGTGGGGGCTCTTGGGTTTCATCCGGCTTTTGGATAGGGTCGTAGTCAAAGGCCAAAAGACTTATAAAACTGTCCTCTACTTTCTAGTTCACTTGACTCTTTTAAATTTGCGGCGCGATGTTGGTGCTTATCCCTTTTCTATAGGTACTTTAGAGGCAAGTGCTCGAGGGAACTATCCACTCGCGTACCACCACTTTACGGACGCCCTCGTACACAAGAGGTTGCTGTTGTCGGCACAGAGTTTTGTGGTTGATGTTAGTAACTCCAGACTGTTTCGCTGCGGTGCTTTTCTTTCCTGCCACCTCTGATCTGTGGAATTCTCTTTCCATCATCTGTGTTCCTACTCTATTTAATTTCCCTCACTTTAAAGCCTGCGTCTATGCTCATTCTGCGTTTTAATTTGCGTAGATTGGAATTTTTGAGGCGTTCAACACCAACTCCTTGAATAGGGTTCTGCCCGTGAGCGGCGGTGACAAACTGTAAAAAAATAATAAAAAAAGGTTTTTTCTAATAAGAATCCTTAAGCTAAGCTTGAAACCCACGAAGAATGACACCTCCGACGTTTGAACCAGTTCTAAAATAGCAATTAAAATAGCATAAACCGAGAGCTTGCTCGCTTGACAAAAAAAAAAAAAAAATAAAAAAAAAAATAAAAAAAAAAGAGCCAAGAAACTTTAAGCCGCCTTATCACCAACCCTTGGCAACAGCACTGATAGTGACGATGTTGGCTTTTCAGCAAATAAACCTACCTGAAGATGAGGATTTGAATATGTTAGACTTTGATAAGTTCATGGCCCAAAATTGCATTGACATCTCATTCACCTTCAAAGGAAGTCACACCAGGGAACCTCATCGTTAAAACTGAAGGGACAGTCATCAAGGAGCAAAGAAATTCAAATTGCAGTCTGTGAAAGAGGAGATGAGGCTCTACAAAACATTGAGATGCTGCCTACAGAAGAGAATCCTTTTCATTGCGGAAGGGCTTAAATGGGCCAAGGTTTTCAATATTATCAGGCTGCAGGTAAATAATTATCAACACCTCCTTCATCAGTTCGAGAGAGAAGCATATTTATTTAGTGTTAGTTAGGTAGGAATGTAAAACCCCCCCCAAAAGGAACAGTCTCTCCGGCAGATACTAGTGAAAGCTTAATGTTTTGCCATCACAAATTTGATGAATTTTTGAATTTGAGTATTGAATGATATCTATCCTAAAGGAGTATTTTATTAAGTCATGTTTGAGTAATAACGTTTTTTTATTTTAACTTTTCGGCTGATTAATTGAGGTCTCTTCTTTCATTATTTTTATTCTTTATATTAGTAATAGTTTAAAGAATCTTCTTGTAAATTGTAATCATGTTAAAACATAAAAGCTAGTAGCTAAACTTTGTTAATACTTACTTGAAAATGGAAATGGAATATTTTTTAAATAAACACAAACATAAAAAAGTTATTAATATTATATTTGCAATTATTATTCCATAAAGGTACTATTTTAATTTATAAAATAAATATACTTGGCACACCAAATATGAAATATAAATGACTAAGTATTGTTTGTACAGGGAATGCAATCTTGAGTTGCCTAGCAGTGCACAAATGTTTTATCTTATTACTGTGTATTTATTATATTAAATTAAAGTATCGGTGATCGGTATCGGTATCGGTATCGGCACCTAAAAAAATAGAGTATCGGTATCGGTATCGGTATCGGCCTCTTTTCTGGTATCGGTACATCCCTAATATATATTCTTCATCTACCTTTTTCTCCCCAAGACTGGTGGTAAGGTGTGTAACAAGCATCAGAAAAGAAAAGCAGTAGAAGAATATGACAAAAGTTCGAAAAGAAAAGCCCCAGCCTTATGAAAAAACCAATTAGTACCGTTGCAGTCAGGAAATCCACCCTATAGCTTCACGGACTGCGACGGACCCTCACTATGGTAAACCGTCAGTGTACAGTGTAAGGGTTCATCCCTGGACCCAGGTGGGCCACAACCATACCCCTCACAAAACCCCCGCATTCTATCTTATTATGCACCTTATTCTCGCCTCTGCCAAACTCACATTTTTCTCTTCCAAGACATTCGTTTACTGACTCAATCCACTTTATTTCTTTCGAATCTCCCAGGCCCCGGTCGGTTTCAAACACCCACTCGGCACTATTACATTTGCTTAAAAACCGAATCATTCATCCTTTCCACATGACCAAACCATCTAAACATACTTTTCATTTATTCTCTCGTTCCCCCTTTCTTCACACAAACAAACTCTCTGAATATTGTTCATTCCTCCATTTTATTTAAAATTCTTCTCACACCTAGCATGCCCTAAGATTGTCCCATCTGAACACATTGAACTTTAGATCCTATACTTCTTATTCCAGACCATTATACTAGTCTCCACTACTTATATAAACAAAGGAACAACATACCCTCATAGTAAGTTTGCCTAGCGCACTAAAGACTTTAGTCCCCTTTACATTACCAACGATTTAATTGCACCAGCCACCTTCCTACCTACCCCCAACTTTCCTACTAAACTCTGCATCATTCCGTTCCCTTCATCCAAACATATATCCTAAATTTTAAACTCAGACACTTTGTTCCAAGCTGCCCACCATCTAACATAACTTCACACTGAGGACTGTCCTCACCCACAACCATAACCTAACTCTTATCTACGTTTACTTTCAAACCCCTTCTTTTGCACACCCTGCCAAATCTCCTCTTACCAATCCTCTCAAAAACTCTTTCAGATTCGCCACACAAAACCAAATCATCCGCATATTAAATAGGTAGGGCACACCCCTCCAACTCATCTCCATCATTCTTCAAACACCAATCCTGTCACGCCCACCTTTCAATTCTTTCATCATAAACCCATCCATATTACAAATTGAGATACCAAGTAGACATAACACAAACCTGCCTCACTCCCCCGCTATTAATTTTAAACCAATCACTTTTGACACCTTTTATTCTTACACCACGCCTCCCTATCGTCATACATAACTTTTGATTCCATTCAGAAAGCCTAATCACCAAACACTATATATCACTAACACCTGCCATAGACCCTCCCTATTAACCTTATCATACCCCTGTTGCAATCCATAAAAACCTAAATACAATTTATTCTTCCTCTCTCTCATTTTCTCAATCATTTCTTTTAATGTAAAGATTTGATACACCACATCCTCTACTACTCCTAACGCACCTTGTTATTCACCAATCAGTCCTTCAGCACTCAGCGCACTCTTTCGACCAAAACACCAGGATATATATTTCCCTAACAACACTCAATAAACTAAATACCCTATAATTTCTACAGTACCCCCTTTTATTCCCTTACCCTTATATAAGGGTACTATTACTTGCTCTCCTCCAATCCCTCAAACAAACCCTCCATAAACGCTTTATTACACAACTTCAAGAATCCAATCAATCACCATCTTGCCTCCCTTCTTGATCATTTCACCAGTAATTTCATTCTATAATCGCAGATTTACCATTCTTCAACTTTTCTCACTCTACCCATTTTCCCTCCTCTTGCTAATAACCTCATCCCCAAAATACCTATTCCTTTTGCTACCATCAAACCCACACACAGTCATTATTACCTCTTCTTTACTGCCAATATTATACAGATTTCAAAGTGTTCTTTCCACACTCCAATTTCACATCCATTTCATCACTTACAAAAACACCATCCCTATTCATTATTCTAAGCAGGTTTCCCCTTATTCTAATTATTAACCTTTCGCGCCTTCCTTCCAGAAGAGCTTTCCTATTCCCTTGTATGTCCCAATTCATCCTCCTTCCAAACTGGTCATTTACCTCTTCTTTTCTCTTACGTATGCATTCTTTTTAGCATTCCTTTTTTCCTCCTTATATAAATTCCAAGCATCTTTCCTTTTGAAACTTCATCATTTGCTTTTATACATTCAACCACGCTTCTTTTTACTTTTAACCGCATGCATCACCTTTCCATTCCACCACTCACTGTTATCATTCTTATTCCTACTTTAGCACACCCACCATACTTCTTTTTGCACTGCTACACATTGCTTCTTTCATTTTGCTTCCAGATTTATTCAGTTTCAATTTGTTCACATTCAACTGATTTTACTTGCGAGCGGTTCTTAATACTTATCTTTATTACCTTGTTCACTAAACTTCTCACTCTTATTTTTACCCACTTCCTTACCGTTATCACCTCCTCTCCATCCAAGTCCCCACTAACTTAATTTACATTAGAACATAATGATCCGATAATCCCATTCCCTCAACCCCTTCATGATTTAACATTCAAATACAAACTTCAACATCCCTTCGTCACCAAACACAAAAATCAATCATACTTTTAACTTCGATACCATCTCTACCTACACCAACTCTAGTATACTTATGGATACTCTTTGTGTTTAAAGAAAGTATTACTTTACACACACACATACCTCTCCCCTCACAGAAATCAATCACCTTCCCTACCATTCTCATTTTCTCCTGACACTCCAAAGCCACCTGTTATACCATCCTTTTTTGATCTATATATAAATATATATTAATATATTATATTATATATAATATATATATATATATATATATATATATAGTATATATATTTATATATAATATTATATATAATATATATTATATAACCACTATATATATAAAATCGTTAATAATAGTCAATATTTAGGCCTAGAAGGGGTATTGGTACTACTGTATAATTTAAAACATCTTTTATGTACATAAAAAGAGGTAATTGTAAAAAAAAAAAAAAAAAAACATTTTGTTTTTAAAAAAAAAACGTGTTTTTTTTTCAAAAAAAAAACAAATTTAAAAAAAAACCGTTTTTTTCACAACCCTATATATATATATATATATATATATATATATATATATATATATATATATATATATATTTATATAATACAATATATATTATATATATTATATATATATATATATATATATATATATAATATATATATATCATATATATATATATATATATATATATATATATATATATATATATATATAATATATATATATATAACTATATATATATATATATACCGGATCTCCGGCTTCAACTATGTCAGAGATTCGGTCTTTTTCAAGGTTTGAAGTCGGTGCCTATACTTCCAAAATGAGTTAATGAGTTTTTCATAACAAAATAATAGTATTATTGAAGTAGTAATAAGATATTTAGTGAAAGGTATTTCATAAGAACTGATTCATACAACGAATTTTAAAAATTAGAATATATTTTTGTTTTAGAGATAATATCTCTAAAACATTGTGTGTGTGTGTAGGGGGGGGGGTTAAACTTCCAATCTCTTTGTGTGCAGGATTTTCTTCAACAGAGATCATTGCCCAAACTTTTTTTTATTTCCAACCGATTCATATCAGGCCACTTGAGTGAGCAAAGTTTAAACTTCTTAACGTCATTTTCTATCCTAAAGACGATGGTGCATTGTAATATATATTTTTTAATGTTATTTTTTGTGGGTTTTTTATTCTTCCTTTTTCAACTCAAAAAAAATATATGGGTCAAAATATCCCTCATGGTAAATCGAACTTAAACCCTTGGGGGAAAACTCTTGACTTACAATTACGGAGGTGTATGGCATAAAGCTCCCATCCCCTTACATCTCAAAAACTTTGGTAAAATCCATCTTCCTCTTCTGTGTAAATACGCAAGGGAGCGTGAAAAAGATTAATATGATACTCATATATATTATATTTTTCGGGCTTGCGAGAGAGGCACTCAGAAATTGCAATATTTATATGAGAGTAGAGAGAGCGTGCTAAGACTCTAACATCCTCATCCTCAATCCGCGGAGTAGTGATTTTTACTAATTTCCGCATCCGCGGCATCGCTTTTTGATAGTCCATTGGATATTCAAATAGTAAAAAGGAAATAAAGATGTAAGGCGCACGCGCATATACGAGGACACAAAAGCAAAATATATTTCAGGTGACGGAAACAAATGTTGAAACCAATTATAATGCAAGTTTTATTTGTTTTTTTATTATAAAAGACAGCCATTTTAAAATAACAGTTTAATACTTTCAGATAACAATATTATAGATAACTAATAATAATAAGTAATAATAATAATAATAAATAATAATAATAATACATAATAATAATAAGTTAATACATAATAATAAATAATTAAATAATAGATAATAATTAATAATTAATATAATAATAATTAATTAAAGTAATAATAATGAAGTACATAATAATAATTTAAAAATAGATAAGTTTTCAAGTAATAATGAATAATAATCAATAATAATGAATAATAAATAATAATAATAATAAGAATAATAATGAATAACTAATAATAAATAATCAATA
This sequence comes from Trachelipus rathkii, assembly GCA_015478945.1. Classification (NCBI taxonomy): domain Eukaryota; kingdom Metazoa; phylum Arthropoda; class Malacostraca; order Isopoda; family Trachelipodidae; genus Trachelipus; species Trachelipus rathkii. The sequence continues at coordinate 1,309 of JABUQX010070634.1, read as the reverse complement.
ATAATAAATAATAAATAATAAGTAATAATAATAACTAATGAATAATAGTCAAGAATGAATATTTAATAATAAATCAAGATAATAATTCTAAATAAATTTTCGACTTCGACGTCCGAACTCCGACTCCGACTGCCCCTTACACAGGAATTTTTCGACCTCCGACTCCGACTCCGACTCCACTTGCCACTTGCAAATTTTCGGACTCCGACTCCGACTCCGCACTCTGGGACAATTGCACGACTCCACGACTCCCACTCCACGACTCCGACTTCCGAACCCGCCAGCCCTGCATCAAGTACCTATATATAATACATCTGGTATATATGATAAATTGATATGATAAGTAGTAACTACGATATACTATATATGAATATAATATCATATAGTATATATACATATATAATATATATATAGCTTAATAGTATAATACGCTATAGAGATATATACATCATATAGGTACTATATATATACCATACTATAATTATAAATTGATAGTATATATAGGTACGTAGATATAGTATATCAAGTATATATAAGTACCTATTATATACATATATATAATAATATATACCATATACAGTACTATAGTAATATATATACTAGGTACTACTAATATACTATAGTAAGTAGAGTAGAAGCAATATAGACTAATATAGCTTATCAGTATTATAAATAAATTGTGATATCAGACTTCAGAGTTCTTACTATATTAATATATAGCGTAATACGTATATATACTATGATATACATCCAGTATTATATATTATTATACTATATAATATATATATATATAAATAATATACGAATATATATATAGGGCCCTAGCATATAGTAGTATATATATAATATAATATAGTATACTATATATATATACTATATATATATATAATGTATATATACTATATACTATACTATATAGTATAATATATATTAGATATTATATAATAATATATATATATATAATATACTATAATATATATAGTCAACCCCTGCCTGATCGTCATTAAGATGAAAATATAGAAAAAATATAGACGAAAAGGAATCTTGGTACTTTGGAGACAAAAATACCCATCCTTCTACCCAACTAGAAGTTCTCTTTAAAGGCCATCATTATAAGTGCCTGAATGAGGGCCTACAAGAAAGATACCCAACAAGAAATTCGGTTTCTATCCATACTCTCATTTGAAAGATTTATAGATGTGGTGTGGTGTGTATGTATGACTTGGGCAGCTCAAAAAAAATAGAGTTGTAATTAGTGACTCATGATATTTTCAGATTTACTTTTCTTTAATTATTATCTATTTTTTTC
>JABUQX010070633.1:32500-81376 GCA_015478945.1 Trachelipus rathkii | reverse complement strand
ATTACCAAAGATCAGTACTATTAAAACATTTGGACAACTGAACATTACAGTGAAAATAAATAATAATTGACAAAGAACTTCGTTCAACTTCAAGGAACCTCATCAGTATGCCTTAGCATCACGTTTCCTGTTTTTACAATACATCCAACAGGAACTTTTTACTTTGATAAATGTGTTAATCGAAATAATAATGTTGATTTTTAAATAACAATTTAACTAAGTTAAACACGATTTTTTAATCAAAACAAGAGGTGATATAAAAATACTGATACTAAAAAACTAGCAGAAAAGTAGACATCATATCATTATCTTATAATATAGATATTATATATACTAAATATATATATATATATAAATATCATACTGATATATATATTAAATATATATATCTATATAACTATATATATATAATATTAATCTAAATATATATATATATATCTATATTTATACATATATATATATATATACTAGCTATATAACATTATAATATATATATTATATATCATAAATATATAAAATAATATATACATATACTATACATAAAATCATTATATACATCATCACTTTTTAACTTTGTAAATTACTACTATATATAATATATTATACTATATATAATACTATATATATATGCGTTCTTGAAACTAAGGATAGATACCCGATGAAAATCTCCTGAAAACTAAAGATAGATTAACAAGAAATGAAACATATTATGACAAATCAAGCGTATAAATGTGTAAATGGAAGAATGAAAAAAAAAAACATAATATATATATTTTTCTTTTTTTTTTTTATATCTCCTAAAGTCTGCACGAACACTCAAAGGCAACTAATAACATCATTCTTTAAAAATTGGTTTCCACTGTTTTAATGAAAAAAGATTTTTTTTTTTAAACTGAAAAAGAACTACCCCAGCGGATAAACACGCAAAGATGCCAACAGCAGGCGGGGGTCTCTCTCGCGCTACTGATACGGGAACGGGTGGGACTATTTTCCACCCCCTCCGGAGAGTGTTCCGGATCCCACCGCTTTTGGTATTTGGATGTCGCAGGAACGTGTTACCTCAGCCCCCTCTTCCCCCTACGGAGGGTATTGAACTCCCCCCCCCTCGTCCCACGTCGGCTCGAGCCCAACTAAAAGATACATTTGACGTCCTGAAGCCATCCCAATATCATGTTATTTAGCTTTCCTTATACCTTTTTACGTAAGTTTAATGGGAAGACCCCCCTATAAAAAAGAAAAAAAAAAATAAACAAAAACTGATTTTTTTTCTTTTTCAGATTATTCCACTCGAAAATTTAATATGGTGCTCTTTCCAGAAGGTTTATAACTATGTACCTATTCTTAAGTTTTCAGATACTATACGGGTCAACTTCTTTAGTTTGGCATATCACTATTTATATATATATAATTATATAATATATATATATTATATATTATTATTATATATATATATATATTAATATTTATATATATAGATAATATATATATATTAATATATATATACTATATATACTTAACTATATATTACTATATATTATAGAGAGTACAAGTATATTCATCGATTATTCTATTTTATCTGAGAGGAGAGAAGAAAGAGGAAGAGAGAGAGAGACGAGAGAGAGAGAGAGACTGGAGAGACAGAGAGGAGAGAGAGATGAGAGAGAGAGATGATGATTGAAGACGACGAGAGAGAGAGAGAGAGAGATAGAGGGAGAGAGAGAGAGAGAGGGAGGAAGGAGAGAGAGAGAGACGAGAGAGAGAGAGAGAGAGAAAGAGCAGACGATAGGAGGGAGTACGACGACGACAAAACAACCGAGATGCGAAACGAGAAAAGAGGAGCATGAAGAAAGGGAGAGAAAGGAGAGAGAGAGAGGAGAGCGGAAGAGAGAAAGGGAGTGGATAAAGACGAGAGGAGAGGAAGAGAGGGAGAGGGAGGAGGAGAGAGAAGAAGAGAGAGAGAGTAGAAGAGAGAGAGAGAAAGAGAGAGGAGAGAGAGAGACGAGATAGCAGAAGGGATAGATTGAAATGACCGTGACGAAGACGAGATACGGAGAGAGAGAGACAAGGATGAAGAGAGAGAGAGAGAGAGAGGAGGAGGAGAGACGGGGAGAGAGAAATCGGCTATAAAGACAGATGAGAGAGAAGAGAGGCAGACGAGAACAGAACTGTGAGAAGAGAGAGAGAGACCGAGAGAAGAGAGAGACGACGAGAGAGAGAGCAGAGAAGACTTGTCTGGAATGAGAGGAGAAAGGGACGAGATAACATGAGAGAAAGAGAGAGAGAACGAGAGAGGGAGTTAGAGAAGACGAGAGAGAGAGAGAGAACGGAGAGAGAAGAAAAGGAACCGAGAGAGAGAGAGAGAGAGAAGAGATGAGAGCGAGAGAGAACGAGAGAAAGAGAGGAGAGAGAGCAGAGAGAGAGAAGAAGAAGACGAGAGAGAGAGAGAGACTAGAGAGAGAGAGAAGAGACGAGAGAGAGAGAGAAGAGGAGAGACGAGAGAGAGTCGAAGAGAGAGAGAAGAGGAGCAGAGAGAGGCGAGAGCAGAGAGCAGAGACGAGACGAGAGAGAAGAGAGAGAGAGAAGAGAGAAGAGAGAGAGGAGAGAGGAAGAGAGAGAGAGAGCAGAGACGAGAGAAGGACGAGAGAGAGAGAGGAGAGAGAGAGGAGAGAAGAGAGAGAGAGAGAGAGAGAGAGATCGAGAGAGCGAGAGAGATCGAGAAGACGAGAGAGGACGATGAGGAGTGAGAGAGAGAGACGAGAGAGAGAGAGAGAGGCAGAGAGAGAGAGAGAGGTCGTATTGTTCTGCGTTATTTAATACGAGTAATTTTGAGCATACTATTCATTGTAATGGTAAACATTCTCGGCGCGTTTCGCAGCAATTTTGACAAGTGAAAAAATAAAGCATTTCATTTTGGCGGCAAGACCTGTCTTCGCCACGCCAGCAATGAGACAATTTTTTCCGCACAAAGGTACTTTTCACTACAAAATGGCAAATTTTTGTATATAGTGCAGGTAGTATACATTTAAATATAATTTTCTATAGAAAATGTTAGGAAAACATGCTATATCTACCGATGTCGAATCATTTCAGCTTTTGAAGTTTTCTCACTAATCCTATATATAATAATACTAATAATATATACTATATATATATATATATATATTCATTATATCATATTTACTATATATATATATATATATATTATTATTTATATAATATTTATATATATATTTATTATATAATATATATATATTATTTATTATATTATATATATATATAAAATAAAAATAAAATATAAAAAATAAAAAAAATAAATAATAAATATAATAAAATAAAATAAATATTACAGTCTGGCAAAATAAATAAGTAGTATATAATAAACAATTGTTAACTAAAAAAATATAAATAAATAAATAAATAAAAATAATAAAATAATTATAAATAATATAATAATATAATAATAAATAAAATATACTACTGACTACAACTCCTCTGACTCAGTCGAACACTTCTCCGACTCACAACGATATACTTTCTCGAACTATCCGAGATCCGAAAACCAACTCCATAATTAATACACAAATAACACGTATCTAATAGCATACAAGATATCAATAATTACTTACTGAAGACCCCCTTATAGAGAAAACACACCAAAGGTCACAGACACATTTACGACTTACTAAACCTCTATCGAAGATGTACCGAGTCCAATAACACTATATAAACATATATTGTATTTTATACAAAAATTTAATAACTTGGACCCGCACCGGTTGCCGATTCCAGGATCCCAAATCCGGATACCGAATCCGACTTCTCTCGCCAACGAATGCTACTCTCCAAATTTCAACTTTCTAACAATATTTCATTATTTTTTAGGGGAAGCGCCCTTTGGCGGGCACACGGGGATGTAACCTCTCTACGACGAGGTTACGTACACCAGCGCCGCCTCCAAATTTTAGCCCAGATACCATAAAGCCTACCTGTAGCATACATAATAATAAAATAAAATAATAAAAAATCCAGAATCGAATCAGAAATAATGTTTATTCAAAATAGAAAAAATTACATTTTTTTACAATTTACTATAAATTAAATTAACAGTTATACCAATTAATAATACCTAACCAAAATAATTCCTAGTAATCTGAAATGGGTATCTATAATGCTGCAACAAAATGTCATGTCCTTTAGACGAGAAATCATGGTTATAAAAATACGTTTATATGTTTTATAATTAAACAATTGAATAATAATAATATAATAATAATAATAATAGTAATACTAAAATAATAATAATTTTAAAGGAAGTAATAATTATAATAATAATATAATAATATAAATAAAATTAAATATAATTGACAAAATTCAAAATCTAAAAGTAACTTAAATAGTAATCAATAGAGCTATGAATATAATAATCATTAATAATAATAATAAGAATAAGAATAATAACTAAATAATATATAATAACTAATAAATAAATAATAATAATAATAATAAATAATATAACATAACTAATAATTAATAATAATAATTATGAATAATTACTTATTTGTTATAACCATGATGCTATTTTAATATAATAAAAACACAAAACAATGCAACAAATCAAACAACTAAATTATCACTAAAAGTAGTTTTAATAAGTGTCAATATAAAAAACAATTGACGACAATACTAACAATATTATGATACAATTTACAAATTATAATCATAATTGACAACTAAATTTTATAATAATTTCAAATATAATAAATATAATCATTTAGCACCAATAATAACAACAATAAAATAATAATAATGAGTAATAATAATAAATAAAGTAAATTGATAACTATTAATTATAGCAATATAATTACCGAGTAATTAATAAACAATATAATGATAATGAATATAGGCATTATAATGATATAGTTAAAATAAATTTAACAAAAAAAGCAGTATTAATAAAACAATTTATAGTAAAATAAAATAATAAAAATGCTAAAATAATAATAATAATATAAGTAGAAAAACTAATATAATATTAATAATAATAATAATAATACATGATAATTATAACAGTAATAATAATAATAATAATAATAATAATATATTATATAATAAATAATAATAAAATAAATAATAATTAAAATAATAAAGTATCAATAATTAATAATAATAATTATAATATACATAATTAGTAATAAATAATAATATAAATAAATAATCAAATATACTAATACATAATAATAATAATAAATTCATAACCATAATAATAATAATAATAATGTAATTAATAATAATAATAAATATAATTAATAATAATTAATAACATTATATAATAATTATACTAATATTAAATAATTAATAATAATACATAAGTAATATGCAATAGATCAAATTAACAATCTAATAATCAATAATAAATAATATAAATAATAATAATCAATAAATAATAATAATAATTAATAAATAATATTTTATAGTAATAGGTAAGTAGTAGATTACGTAGGTTTAATCCCTGGATTAGTTATTTATTAATATTTATTAGGTAATAACGTTTTTTTAAGTTTTTTAGTAAAGATTGTTAAAAGTTTTCGGTTTTGAAGGTCTGTTGGCATTTGAGTTGTAAAGTTTAGCTGCTTAGTAGCTGACGCTTTGAGGGGCTTTTTTTAGTCTACAGAAGGGGGGGTTTATGTAAGTATTATTTCTTAGGTTAATTTGATTTGCTACGCGCCCTGCTTAGGTTTGAGTGAAAATTTGCTAGCAAGAAGTCAACATGAATTTTATGATAATATTATGTTATCTCCATCTCTTTCAGGAGTGATATATTTTGCAAGTCTTTAAACTGCAATATCTTTAGGCTTATGAATAATGGTTGTGTATGGCTGTAAAAGTCTCTTGTATTGCTAAAGAGGCGAATAAATCGCTTCTCTCGTTACCCTATAACAGGGTGAAATATGGTATTAACTTGTCAGGTACCGAAGATAGGAGACAGTTAAAGCTAGTGAGGTGTATTAGTGCAATAGATATAATTACTCAAAGAATGTAAAGTTGGTACAAAAATTTCTTAATTTTCATTCTAGCATAATACAGGTATCTCAGACAGTCTGCTAACTAGGTTCTTAATATGTTCTTTAAATGTCAGTTCATCATCGATTGTTAATCCAAAGCTATTTTAAGCATTTGCAAGCCCTATTCAGTTCTACATTGTTAATATTAATTTTACAATCGTTTAAATTGGTTTTGTTTTTCTAAAAATATATGTAACGATGTTATTTAAATTACAAGATAGCTTATTAGCATCCTATCCATTTCATTATTTTTATTAATTGCAGTTGCTTTACGAGGATAGAGACTCGGCATTTATTGATTCATTATTTAAGAATGGAGTATTCGTCAGCAAAAAGAGAACTGAAAAACAGCGTTATGAAGAGTCTTGAACAGAATCATTTGTATTAAAGTATAAATAAAAACGGTCCGATTGAGGGCCCTGGGGTACGCCGGTTATGTTTGAAGCGTGACTGAATTAGTTTCACTTTAGTTTTACGTATTGAGATATCTCCCTTTAAGTAGCTTTTAAACATTGTAAGTTTGTCCCCTCAACGCCCATTTTGTTCATTTTACTTGAATAGTATGTCGATGATCAATTTCTTTCAAAAGCTTTTGTGAAATCTACTAATAATGTACCTGTTGTCTTTGTGATTTTCTATATTTCTGTACATTTTTCGGTTAAGCACAATGAGGAGCTAGCAGTTTTTGAAACGTCTTTCGTTAAATCCAAAAATGTGAATAATTAGAATATATGTTTGGATATTAAAACTTATTTCGTTAAACTGATGAAAATGCTAATTTCTCAAAATATTTTACTAATCATGTTTGTGATAGCTATTGGTATGTAATTTTTTGCTAGGCAAAAGTCTCCTTTTTTAGGTATAGGGATCACTTTTGCTGTCGTTGAATATATTTGGGAGAAATTCCTGTCAAAAATGATTAATTGAACAAGTGTCTTTAACGGTAACACATTTTATCCCGATAGCGAGTATTCCATGATGTGCTTACGGATCGCAATGCTCATCTCATTTTTTGTTTTTTTAATCGGCTATACTTTTTTACTCCGGAGACGTGATGGGAATTAAAGGAAAAATAGGATCGTAGTCTGGGTGTTAGAGAAAAGTTTACTATGATGTTTGACTAGGGGGCTTGTCTCTCAAGATTTTGCTTACCGACGTTTACGAGGTATTCGTTAGTCCGTCTTGCGATCTTATTTTGGTCGGTTGTTAACTGATTTTTAAATTCAGTTCTTTTATACATTGTGAAGTTTTTTTTTATTGTTGATTTATTAATTCATTTGATTAAACCCCAGTGGCCTTCGAGTCTTTGTTGCAATCCTGGAATTTTAGTAGTGTGTTCTCTTTGCTTTCTTAAGAGACTGCCTTTGATATGTTTATCTATGTGTAATAATACTTGGAAATCAAATATTTTATGCTTGTTCAACCGTTGTTTTTTGGTTGATAAGAGTTTGGATACGTGCAAGATCCTGACGTAAGCCGCGTATAGACATTGTTTTCGAGCGGAGTTTTTTCGTCTTAATAGGGAATTATTTGTCGTAGCATATTTAGTATGTTTACCAGAAGCTGAATTGTAGCTCTGCGGATGCTACTTCTCGCTGTTATGTGAATGAAAAGTCTATTTCATTCATTTGTTATGTTATTTCAGCCTCTGATGTTCACCATACTGCCTGTATCCTATGGTGATGGAAATTTGGAGTTTTATTAATCAATTTGCCAAGAACATGAGGAAGTGATCGGGACATATTCATTTTATATCGAAAGGTTTAACGTTCAGTTTAGAGTTCCCGCAGATGTGATTATTAAGACGGAGATTATTTTCACGTTGTGTTGGAGTGTAGGTAGAATTTATGTAATTGACGAAACGTTAGGTTTGATAACATTAAGTGTTGAGAAGAGTTGCCTGATTGTATGTTCTCGATGGAGAGAATCAATGTTGAAATAAACGCAATTATTACTTTAGAGTTAAGAAAGTGTGTTTTGATAATGTTCTTAAGGGCATTTATGAACTCTGTTTTAGATGAATTTTGGGGGTCCATATAGCACTTAAATAATATTTATTTTATTCGATTTCTTTTCTACGCAAGTTGCTAGTGCCTCTATGTTTGTCATGGTAAAACATGGTACGCATACAGAACAGCAATATAATAATAATAATAATAATAATAATATATACAGTAATAAAATAATAATAATGAATAATAATAATAATAATAATAATAATAATAATAAATAATATTAATGAATAAGTAATAATAAATAAATACAATAAATAAATAAATGAATAAATAAATAAATAAACAAAATGAAAAATAAATAAAGAAATAAATAATAATAATAATAATATAATATAATAAATAATAATAAAATAATAATAATAATAAAATTAATTAATAATATAATAATATAAATAATAATTAATCATACATAATAATATAATAAGATAATAAATACAAATAAAAAATAATAAATAAGTAATAATAAATAATAACTAAAATAAAAGTATAAAACAATAAAATCATAATATAATAAATAAATAATATATAATCAATAATAATAATAAAATAATAATAAATTAATAATAATATTATATAAAAAAAAAAGTAAAAAAAAAAATAAAAATAAATGAAAAATGATGAATTAACGAGGTAACGTTATCAGCAAACGTACCGACACTTCAAACGCGCCTCCAAGATAAGACTCTACGACGTAGTACTTGCGGTTCTACGAACCATGTCCCGATAATAGAGGGATATATATATATATATACTATATATAATATATATATTATTATATATAGTATATATATATATATATATATATATATAATATATATATACTAATACTATATATTATTATAATATATGGGACGATTATTCGTCATCGGCAAAATCGGCCATATTTTCCTCAATCGTCATCGTCAGAATTTTAATGCCGATTAACGTGATGAAATAGTTACACAGAAATTGGAAGAAAGCTTATGTATCATAATTTAAGAGCTTCTAAATTTATAGTACTAGAATTTTGGTCTGTCCATGGTTGCTTCACAATAATTTTTTTAAATTCAAGACTTGAAGATACTTACTATATATTAAAAGTACATAAAATATAAGTTGAAATATAAGGAAGGCATGAATGATTTTAATATTAAGTAAATTATTATTATTAATGGATCTACAAAAAAAAAAAACCTTTTTTTTTTCTCGCATTGATTTTTCCAGCTGTTTATACAAATCGCAGGGTAGCTGATTCCAAATTGATCTCATTGCCTTTATCCACATCCATGTTCATATAGCAGCGGCAAAGCCCATGTTTCATGGATTTTACTCGAAAATTAAACTTTGTCAGTTAACTGTACGGCGAGTCAGAATGACTGCTTTAGCATAAAAGGATGGTGTTGTTGTTGAACAATAGTGTTTGATAATACATTTGTATGTGAGCATTTCACAATTTATATATTTATTACATTATTACATATTACAATCATTTTATGTACATATCACAATTTATGTAATATTTTTCATTTGCAGGTTGTGGTCTAACAATGGCTATCTTCTGCTACATCAGTGAGAGCTTCACTTTGCAGGATCAAAGGCGCCACATTAATACCTTTGTAAAGAGGGTATATCTTATCTACTTTAAAATAGAACTGGGAGACCAAGGAAAATATTGGGTTCCTCACAAAGTGTGCAAAACGTGTCTTGAAACTTTGCGATCATGGTCTAAAGGAAAGAATGCTTAGCTGAGATTTGATGTGCCAATGGTTTAGAGAGAACCAACAAACCATTTGGATGACTGCTACTTCTGCCTTGTCAAAGTAAAAAGTTTCAATAAGAACAAACAAAACACCACTTACAATACCCAAATATCCTATCTGCCAGACGACCAGTTGAACACTGCGGGGAAATACCTGTGCTTGAAATGCCTGAGCTATCGAAGATTGATGTTAAAAATATCAGTTTACCTTCTTACTTGTCTGCTGGCTAAACAAGAGTTATCTTTCCGTGGACATGATGAATCTAAAGATTCGTACAACAAGGAATTTTAAAGGTTTTTCTTGTGTTGATGAAAAAATAATGAAGAATTGAAAAACCATTGGAAAAAGATGGGTGGATTTACTGGTCTGACAAAAACTATTCAGAACGACATTATCGAGTGCAGAGCTATGGAAATAAAGGAAACCATTTGCAACATAATACGCGACTAGTCCTTTTTTTTCTATCCAGGTCGATGAAACGAAAAGAAAATCGCAATTAATCAGAGTGTTCTTAAAATTTTGTCGTCCTGTGTTGATCCTACAAATAAAAAGCATCCTTTATTTAGAACTTTTACGACTATAGGAAGACTGATAGCTGCACAACAGAGAATATGCAAAAACTATGTTAGAAAATTAGACCATTTGATTTTAAAAATAAGCTCGGTTGACACAACTATGAGGCACAGCCAGTGTAATGTCTTCTGAGCTAAATGGGCTTCAGGCAAAAATTTCGTAGTCTAGCCCCTCCAAGCACTTTTTACCATTGTTTGACAGCCATCGCTTGAACTTGTCCTACAACAAGCTATCGGCAATGTATCAGCATTATATTTCCTTTGTGACCTAAAAGTAATACCTTCTTTTTTCTAGTCAGCCAACACGATATGACAGTTCTAGACACGTAGAGTGAATAAAGAATACCAAAGCACAGTGTGAAGCGAAGAGTGGAAATTCGAATTCTAAAAGATGGGTAGAATACTTTCCAAAAGAAAGAACAAGGCTGATTGAAATGTTTGAAGACACCCCAATACCAACATATCACTCATATACTGAAAAGATACCGACCGTTATAATCAAGCAAAAAAGAATCGGCAAGCAAGAGGCTTAACACAAATAATTGTAGTGAATTGACTATTGCTTTTATAGTATTATATTATCTTTCAATGACATATTTCTGAAAACTGAAATAATGGTATAATGTCCTCCAGAAAAAATCAATAGACATTCAGATGTGCATTGCTAATATATCCATTTGTGAAGAGCTCTACATGACATGCGAAATGATGATATTTTAATTAGTTATATGAAGAAAGCTGAGATTGAAACTGGAAAGGTCCACGGTTACTATAAGAAATAAAAATAGATAATGAGCTTCTGTGTCTTGCCATTGATAAATAACTATGTATTCTCTTAGATAGTAATTACTAAGTCAATAAATACTCGAATTCTCTAACATGTCAGCTTTTAAAATTCTCGCACTGCAGATTCCAGCAGTTTGCAAAGTACTAAGAAATTTGTATTTCCAACGAATTATCTGAAGCCGATTAGAAAAAAATGGATCATTACGGAAACGATTTTAATTCAAAATATTCTTCGAAAACGGTTAAATATAGCTATCAGCTGAAGAAAAACAGACAAAACTTTTGTGATAACGACAAGTAGACAATCTATTTTTGAAAAAATTATATGGAGTAAAATGACATTTTTTTTAAATAGCTACACAAAATTTAGAATTTTTTCGTTAAATTAGGTACCATTATCAGCAACTTACAACATCAGTAAAAGAGTTCATGCCATTAGAATCGCATTAAAAGCTGCTCACGAGCCCAATACCAAAAGAATTACGGAACGCCTGTACTTTTCTCATGCATTTACTTCAATAGAAAAACAGCTGTCAGATTGCTCAACCAAGACTATTCAAGTGAATCGTGACTCATATCAAGAGCAGGAGAAACATACATAAAAAACGAGAGTTTCGCTGCAAGAAAAGAGAAGAGAAAAATAGATCTTTTTAAATTAATGTAAGTACAAAAAACTTATGAATCATCCTTGTCAAACCAATATTAGTAAATAACCCTAATTACTTACCATATAACTCCGTACTATAATATATACTAGTAATAGCTATATATTATAATATATATAATATATACATTATATTATTATTAATACTATATTATAGATATATTATATAATATTATTAGGGAATGTACCCGATAGAGTATCGGGTTCCATGATATCGGAGGTATTACGTAGTATTCGGACGCTTTCTCGTATATGATGAAGGTATCGGTTAATACGGTTCACGCTAAATGCTGCGTGATATCTCCGCCCAACAATAAATGGCAAGATACTGACCGAATACTTCTTACTTTTGGGTGAAAAATTATTGAGAAACTTTTATTAATAATAAATCTAGTGTTCATATATTTAAAATTATAAAAATTATTGTTATATTTTTTCTTTCGAATTCTTTCAACTTCGTTTTTTCCTTTTTGTACGAAAATTTCGTCTGATGTAGTGAGAGCCGCCAATCTATTCAAACTTTCTCCATTATTCATATTTTAATATTTAATGTAAATAGGGTTTTAGCGTTTTAAAAATACAGTTTTAATTTGGCTGATGGGCGTGCGAGCAATAATTTTTCTCATTCTCTTTGGTTTTTGTGCTGTTTTTTTTTTTTTTTTTTTTTTTTTTTTTTTGTTATAGTGGCTTTATCGTCTTTCAAACATAAACACTCCTGTAACACGTTCGAGAATCTCGAATCTCCTTAACTCGATGTTCTGTGCATTAAAAGAATCTTTCTCCGTCTACTTACAATAATCCTGGCTTTTCTACTGCTTCTTCTAACATAACAGGATTTTCATAGCATTTTTTGATTACACCTTACTAACTTTTCACGAAAACTGTCATAATCTTAAATATCCAATACTGGAGGTCCTCTTATATCTAAGGAGGATTTCAATGTACACAACATGACATGATGGGGTCCTCTTCATTACTTGATTTAGGCGGGAGGAAGCCGAATATTCAGTTGTTCTCAACGGATCTGGGAGCAACTAATTAAAGAACCCTCACACATTCCGGATCGTTGCCAACAATTCTTGAACACATATGACTTATGTTTCACCACATAGTCTTCTCTCCATAAAGTTATAGAATACACCTTCGTCGCTATCGGGTAATCTAACCACAACCTATATATCTCTTAATTTATACGTTCTCTTCCAACAGTCCATCCTGCCCTATGCGGTTTTTCCGACTTGATGCGGGCGATTTTGGAGTTGCTGACGCTACTATAGAATATGGAGTGACCTGCTTTGACTCTGAGACGCTTCAGCTGTCTGCCGATAAAGTGGGAGCTAGTAATCGTTGATGGGAATGAGCAGGTTCATTTTTCTTCGACTAAAATTTTTTCTCACTCAAAACATGGTTCAATCGCTGATTCTCTGACCATTCAGCGCTGACAGGAGACCGTGCGCTATCGGATGTGGAAAAATTCTCGTTCTCCTATCACTCTTGCTAATTCTAATTCAGCTAGAAACGTTGCAGGTACTTCGACAGCGAGTAAGTGGACCCTTTCATTAAACGAAGTGCCATTACCTCCTTGGCTCTTCCTACTGACACATCTTTCTGGCCTCTTGCCAACAAACATCTCTAACAACTTCTGTGAATTATCCTTTCTTCTCTTATTCGCTCTGATGTTCGTGATTGGTAATACTCCGAACTGAAAAGAGCCAATCTCTCCAGCCTCTATTTCTCTACTATCCCTGACGATTCTGTCAATCTCTTCCTTCTCCTTCTTCTTCATGGTTCCTTGCCCTTGCCTTTGATTTACATTTGATCGGGTTACATGGGCTCCTGAAATCTTATGAACGTTAGGAATGCGGCTGGACCGGATGGCATTACTCCCCGAGTTTGGAGGAAGTGTGCTACGTGCTGACCCCGCCTCGTTCAACTATATTCTTCTTTACCCATCCATTAGCATTTCCTCAGTGTTGAGCGCGCATATGTCCAACCTATTCCGAAAAAAGAGAGCCGCTCTGACCCTTCTAACTATCGCCTATAGCTCTAACGTATTCCTATCTAATATTTGAAACCTTTCTCAACCCTCACTTCTTGCACCTCGGAATCTCATTCCCTCTTCGATCGCCAGGTTAACTGGCTTTCGACACTCGACGGTTAGTAGCGAGTATTGCTTTTTCCTATTTACAGATTTATGGTTTTCGCCCTCAGGAACTACGGGAGACTTGCGTGGTTGCGCTTGACATATCCAAAAGCATTTGACCGGATATGGCACGCGTCATTGCTCCCCAAGCTTTGAGGTTGGTTTCTTCTGTCTCTTTGAATATGTCTAGCTTTCTTCAAATTGCTCATATTGGCTAGTTGTTGATGGGGGCGATCTTCTTCTTTTTTTCAGTGCAATAGTGGATACACAACACACGGACCTAAACACAAGTTTTCATCAGAGGTTACACGTGTAATTTATCTACCTATCACTATTAACCTGAACTCTTTCATTTACACACGAATCTCTTGCCACCCTGAACACACTTCTAACATTTGTATCCACCACTCACTGACGAATGATCGACCTTTCAGTCTTCAACTCATTTCAATTACTGTCCCTGCTATTTAATTTCTCAGACAATTGCTATCACTCTCTACATATCTAATACTCCTTCGCTGATCTGGACCTAGATTTCAGGGTGGGCGTCGCTCAAACCTTGTGAACAATTTAATTCTTAAAACCTCAACTATCTACAGAAATTCTTATCAACACCACTGACGATTTCATCAAATACACAACTTTAACCTATTCTCTTTCGATGGATTCTTTCGTCTCTCTAGTTGACAATATAAACATCATCCTTGCACTTAACATAAACAAAAAACACTGTACCTATGAACCTTCAATCACAAAGGTTGCTAGGTGGCCTCAAGAAAAACTAGGGAATTCTGTTAGACTAGCGAGAACTTTTTTTTCCTCTTCACTCCAGCTATACAAGCGGTTATCAGCCTTTTATTGGAGCGTCCACTATGCTCTCATATCTGGAGGAATAGTTCTGATGTTCATTTCCGAGCTCTTGTGATAGATGTAGAGTCAAAGCAAAAAGGCTTGATAAAACTATACGATTACTTTCGAAGTCTCGACTTGACGCGTTATCTATTGCGGAACGATGTTGGTGGCTTATCTCTTTTTATAGGTTACTAGTAGCGCGCGAAGTCTCGAGGAATCGGTCCACTTCGCGTACACCACCCTTTACGACGCCCCTCGTAGCCAAAGGTTTGTGCAGAATGTCGGCAATGATTTTGTGTTCGATATTTTTGAACTCACAGACTTAGTTGCGCTCGCGATGGCTGTCCTTCTTGTCACTGCATCTGCTGCTGTTTGTCAGACATTGTCTCCAACACACTGTGTTTAGTACATATGAGAAAATGTACCACTCACTATAGTAATAATCTGGTCTGGTGTCTCATCTGGACTAATTTTCGCCTGTGACAACCTGTAAAAAAATAAATAAAATGAAAACGGTTCTATAAGGCCAATTTATTAAGTAGCTGAAACCCCACCAAGGAATGGCATCGTACCGACGTGAGCCATTCCTAGAATGATAATAATAGCCATAATACGAGGAGTTGTTCGCTGACAAAAAATGAAAAGATCACAGAAGTGGAAAGCCGCCTTATCAGGCAACCCTGGCAACAGCATGATAAGTGACTATGGTAGGCTTCTTCAGCAACATTATACCATACTGAGATGGAAAGAGTTTTTGACATCATCACTGTCTCGTATAAGTTCATGGTACGATACAGCCAATTGACGGTCTCGATTCTATCAGATCAAAGGATTCACCAAGAGAACCTTATGAAAAAAACAAACTGAAGAGGACAGTCACCGCAGAGCAAGACTAATTCAAATTTGCAATCTGTGACAGAGAGGAGATGAGGTTCAACGAAAAACATGGAGTATGCTGCCCTACCAGAGAGAAATCATTCATGTTCACGGTTAAGCGATGCCAATGGCTCGCAAAGGATTTCCATTATGTATCAAGTGCTTGCAAGAAACCAGATAATTAAATCCCCCACCATCATCAGTCGACGAAGAGGGCGCCTTTTATAAGTGCTAGTTGGAATGTAAGACAGCCCCAAAAGAAACAACAAGGTCTCGCCCTACATCCCAGCATAATCTCACCTAGTGAACAATGCTTATCGATGTAGCACTACTTATACGCCCATCCTCAACAATTATGAGAAATGTTTTGATCACTCTGAATTAGACTGATAATGAAAATCTCTACATTCCTTAACTCTTAACTCAAAGGAAGAATATAATCTTAATCATTCTGCATTAATGTACTTTAGAGTAAATAGCGTTTTTTATTTTGTCTTTTCAGCATAATTACAGAATATTCCTTGTAAAATTGTAAATCATAATGGTTAACTAAATATAAACAGTTTAGTAGCTAAAAATTGTTGAACTACTTACTGGAAAATGGAAATGGAATATTTTATGAATACACACAAACATAACAAAAGTTTATATATGTATATTTGCACTTATTATTCCGTGCTTCAACACACTATTTAACTATACTAATGAATACAATCAATTACTGGGCATACCAATATGAAATAGAATGTATATAAGTATTGGTGCTCAATGTACAGATGCAATCGCTGAGTTGCTGTAAGAGCTAAGCAGTACACAAGTTTTCTTATCTTAATTTTACTTGTATTTATTATATAATTAAAGTATACGGATACGGTATCGACTATCATGTATCACACCTAAAAAAATGAGAAAAAGTATCAGGTATCGGTTATCGGTATCGGCTACTTTTCTGAGGTATCAGGTAGATCCCTTAATATATATATATTCATATCATATATATAATATATATGTATATATATATAATATATTATATATATATATCTAATATATTATATATATATTATATTATATAGTATGATATATATTATATATATATTAATATATACTATATACTATATAATATATATATATATATATATAATTATCGAATTTTTTTACGGCAAAAATTATAAAATTATGGCCAAACTGAAATTTGTCATTGATGACTGAAGTTGTTGAGGGATTTCAGAAACTGCTTTAGTGATAAAAGATGGAGTTGTATTTGGACAATAGTTGTTTATTAATTATATAATTTTCTGTATCATTAATAATTTATTACGTCTATTACAGAATTTCAATCAAATATGGAATAAACTACCTCTGAAAATCTTTTCATTGCTAGAGTTTTGATCCTCAGATATGGAAACCTTATTTTATAGTTATTAGTATTAAAAACTCACATGACCATCAGCAATTGTGACTGTACTCTTTATCGCAGCCAACACGGAGATTGATGTTAGAACATATCAGACTATACTCTTTTCTACAAGAAAATGATGAGATGATGAGTTGCTTGAAACCCGAATATACGCATACTAAATTGCAGATTAGTGATACAATTGTTATGTTTAGTCAGCCTGAATTGAATGATCTGTAAGAAGATGTGTATTATGCTAAGGCAGCAGCTCGAAAAGTAGTTCCCAAGCTGAAAAGAGAAAGAGGATACTCAACCTAAGCACAGTCTCTTGTTATCGTAACAAAGAGAAGCAAACTCTCCGGAAGTACTTCATTCAGATGGTCAACTTGTTAATTGTAAATAATGTGAAGGGATCCTTCTCAAGTATAGGGAATGCTCGCAATCATGATTCGAGTGGAATGGAAGACTTTTTATTGACAGTTTAAAATAAGATTTCATATGCATTAATGTTACAACAGAGAATATATTATGGTTCTAATCAATACTAGACACTCTGTTACAAATAAAAGAAGAGTATCTGTGGATTGAAAATTATTAATTTTTCTGCTGGCGGCAGCCAAAGGGGGTAACCAAAATACTATGGTCCTTACCTCTACTGGAAGTAGGGCTGACATATTAAGAACACTGAGGTGAAAAGATGCTGACCACAAGATCACAGTTTGCACCATGGTGACAATGACCATCAAATGAGCTTTGGTTAATAAGATAAAATTGTATTTTCCCCAGCACATAAAACTATGGTTAATGAAACAATTCGATCAAAGCTCGTTGATCACACTGGAGACTGCTTCAGTTATATATTTTTCAATCTTTCCAAGTCTCAGTGTGCGAGAAGAAAAGATAGGAATATTTGAATGACCCGTCAATAGGAATAATATCATCAGTGGAGTCACACTTTGTTTACAACAAACAAACAATGATGCTGGGAAGGGCTAGACCTAGAACTTGGAAACTCATTCTCTCGAGTGGTAATACGCATCAAAATTTCAACTACCAAACTAGTCCACTATGGAACGACTTCAGAGAATTGGTCATTCCCGACCGATGAAGAGCAAAACAGCAGTGAACGCTTTCATCAGAGAATTAAAGTAATGACAAAGAACGCTACAAGGCCGATGAGCTACGACCATGATGAGCATACTGTTCGGTATTGATGAGAGACATTCCACAGCTGTACATCGGAGATCGTCCCTCAAAAGACAAGAGTCGTATTATGAAATGTTTTTAGTGTACTACCTCGTTTAATTTTTGTGACATATTTTCCTTTATTAAAATGTCAAATTCTTAAAAATAGGGCGCTAAATAGCATATCATTACATTTGTAATGAATTCACATATACACAATTATTATAGACTAAACGGAATCAATTAATAGTATTTCAGTATGTCTATATGTTAATATTGACTATCTTACTTATATTCTTATCTGTAGTCCGTTCAGAATCTTCAAAAAAAATCATAATTATGCTGATTTATTTAGTGAACAGACTGACAATAAATGTTAGATATCTCCAAAAACCTGAGTGTGATAAACTAAAACTTAATCAGATTGATAGCAAGACAGGAATTAACATAAAACGCTGGAAATCAGAAGTATGCAAGAAAATAGTTAGTGAATAGTGTTATTACAAGAGGAATATCATTATTATTGATATAATTATTTATTAATATAATTATTAATATATTAATTTATTATAATTATGTTCATATATTATTAATTAATTTTACATATATTATTAATTAATATTATTTTATTATTATTTTTATTAATTATTATATATAATTTTTTTTATTATTATATATTATTCCTCTATTCGTCTCAATTATCTCATTAATTAATATAGAAATTAGAAAACAAAAAGCAACGTATGTATCCATGAAATAAGGAACAAAATTTAGCTCACTCGTAGTTAAATGCCGGTTCTCCTAAACTGTCACTTTCGACATTCAAATTCTCCTAAGACATGATACCGTGAACCACAACCAGCGTTTAACTTACTTCCCCTTTATTATACAAATCTTTGACAAACTACTTATAACTATAATTTTTCCAATATAATCAGGTCATCCGGTACATCGATCACTAAAATACATTATAACATAAGTTCAATCCTCATCATCATTAGCTCAAAAAGTTCTAAAGTTACGTCCCATCACTAATTATATAATAAATATCACTATGTTAATATAATCGTAATATATATATACTTCCTTATATATATATTATATATACCTATATATACATATATATATATATAATATAAATATAATGATATATCTATAATATATACTATATATATATAATAATATATATATTATAGCTTTATAATATATATACTATACTATATATATTTATTATAAATATATATATATCATTAATTTTATATCTATATATATAATAATATATATATTAATATATATATATATATATATATTTATATATATATATTATATAATATATAATATATATATATACGAAAAGCCTATTATTTCTATAGATCGAAATGAGAAATGTTTTATTTATTCCTTACAGCAGAGTTGCAGTTCAATACCAATATCAAAACATCGACGCAATTTGTTTGAAGGATCAAGTTATATCCCTCAAACTATAATAATATACTATAAAATAAATACACTAACTATAATTAACCAACATAATAATTTATTGCTACACTACTAATATAATAAACTACAGATCCACTATATATATATATATAATACTTATATATACTCTATATATATATATATAATATATCTACTAATACTAATATATATATAAATATAACGGATATATATATATAATATTAGTATTACTATACTATACTATATTATATATATATATATGATATATATATATATATATATTATATATTAATATAAGTCATATATATATATAGAAACAGAAATATGTTTTCAAATTGATATTAATCGATTAGTAGAAACGTAAGCCTATATTACCTATCTATAGAAGCCTATATTACCTATAGTATAATATTTTTGGAGGTAAAATAATCTTAAAATTCAGAGTGAATATTGCATACTAATCTGATTTCCTTGTTGCAGTTTTACTGATATTATTAGGCAAAGGGGTGCAACTTTAATGGATTATTTGAAAGAGGTTTGCAGCACGAAGCAAGAGCAGTTAGATAAGAAGAATGAAGTTCTAATGCACTTGGGGAGCCAAGCTGATCATTGCATAACTATTATAGATGCAGTGTTGAGCTCGTCTTCTGATATGGCATTATTATACACAAAAAAGTATGAATTGAAAATTTTTATTTGTGTTTGCATTATTTTTAATTTTATATATATATTTTTTTTACTTAATTGTTGTAAATTTTACCATGTTGTTTGTTTTGAACAGGTTGCTGATGGACCAGGTGTTGAAGGTCGATAAAGACTCACCAGATAAAAGTTTATTTGATCGATTCAAAGCGAAGCTTAACTCTGGAGATGATATTACTCTTAGGATATCAAGTGAATCTAAAAACATTGGTAAAGGTAAATATATATATTTATTTATTGTAGAAGGAATAGTTAATTATTAGATTCTTAAAGATTCTTATTATTTAAATAAAATCCTTTTAATGAATATTTCAACTTTTTAAATACATAATTACTATGCAATATTGAAGCTGGTTTAAGCAGAATACTTATTGTTTAATTTTATAAAGCCCTAAGGAAATTCAGTAAATAATTTTAATTTATATCAAGAGACAAATTTTCAGTATGCTACTTTACCCTTTGGAACCAATAAAAATAATGGTATGCGTTGGAAAGTAGAAAAGATGTGGAAGTGGTATTACCCTCTCTTCTTTTTTGGGGAAAAGGAATGGACAATGACTTAAGTCCTGCATTGACATGTTTTTGCAATTTATAGTACTACAATGAAATTTGCTAATGTTTTAAATAAATAATTTGTGCTATTATGGAATTTTGTGACCCTTGCCCATAAGTCCAGAAAGTTGTGCCACATAAAATGTAAATACAAAAAAATGAATTGTAACCTTTAAATTTGAGCCACGAGGTTGTTAATAACTAGAGAACTGTGAACCGTTTCCGTGGTACTTGTGGGCAGGGGGAATTTTTTCTTTTTAAGAGACTTACATATGTAAGCCCTAATTTCATACTCATTCATTAGATGCTTGATCGTGTTAATTGCGCTCTGGCAAGCTGCGATAGTTTATCCACTCTAAATAGCGACTCATTATAATATATACATGTGGCGTATCGCAGGATTGTTTTTTGGGGGGGGCCAGACAAAAATCGTTTCTTATATACCATAGATTAATGATATATATATATGATTACTACTATATATATTATAATATATATATATAACTCTATAGGTAATATTATATTATTATACATATAATAATTATAAATATAATATATACTATACTATAGTATAATATGATTATATAATATTATATGATATTATATATAATATATATATTATATATATAATATATATATATAATATATATAATATATATATATATATATATATATACTATTTATCTAATATACTATATTTAATATATATATCATATATATATTATACTATATACAAACCTATTATCACCTATATATATATATATTGTATACTGAAAATTGGAAAAAGACCACCTTGGCTATATATTATATTAACCAAAGGTGTTCTCGAAGCGGTAATTAGTAAATATATATATATATATAAATTATATAATTTTATAATTAGTCTATATTATATATATATATAGTATATATATAGTAGTATATGATATAAATATAGTATATATATATATACTTATATATATATGGGTAACGGTTGACGATCTGTGCGCGCTGGGCTCTCGCTTTTTTCTTTTCTTCAAAAACGTTTGTCGATAACTATTCGGAATGGCTAATCCCTTTCATTCTATGTAACACATTAAGGCAGGTAAACAAGAAGAGATATGCATTTTTAAACGGAAGCTGAAGCGTGAAAGAAGTCGGCGGTCCTTTTATTGGTCTGCGAAAGTTTAACACTTTAAAATTTGTGTAGTGTACTTTTAACACTATAATTGTGGATCTTACATACATTATTGCAACTGACATGCCTCGTTAACAGCATTATCTTAAACTAGAAATAGCTTTGACGACGAATTCTAATATAATGAAGAAAATTCAAAAAACATCTAATGCCCAAGTAAATGAGCATACACTACGATAAAAATGTAGACGTATTACAAGTAAGATATATATATATATATATTATATATATATTATATATATATAATATATATATATATATATATATATAATAATATACTATATTATATATAATATTATATATATATATATAATATATATAATATATAATATATATTTGGCCAGCATGCATTCTCTACCATCATCGTCAAAACTACAATAGCCTACAAGGAAAAGGAATACATTTGTGGAATCCTGTAAAATCTTAGTCAGGAAAATGTAAAAAAACAAAATACAAAATAAAGACAGAAATTAAAGCATAAAAATTCGGCTATTTTGTTTTGGGGGGGGGAGCTGGGGAGCATAGTATATTATATACTATATATATATATAACTATATATTACTATATAATAAGTATATATAATATTATATACTATATATATATTAATTAGTATATTATATATATACTATATATATTTTTGTAAGGTTTACACGGCAATGTAGGGGGCTCGACCCGAACGGGAACACAGGGGGCGGATCGTTTCCCATTTCCAGTCAGGGGAGGGGCGAGGGACCCGGACACCGCTCAAATACCAAAGAGCGGGGTTCCGAAGACCCACCAAAGAGCGGGGGGAATTAGTCCTACGCCCGTAGTTTCCCCGGAAGGCTGAAGCAGACTCCGCTCCTGCATGAAGTCTGCGGTACTACCTTGGGGTTCCTTTAAGTTTCAAAAATAAAAACACCAAATTAATAGACGCTCTAATTTACTTTATAACGAGTAAGCACTGATAAAACGTGCTCTAAATAGGCTTTCTGATTTCATACTTTAAGCTGATAATGTATTACACAATAACAACTTTTTTATTTTATTTTTCTTAGGCCATTTTCTAAGACGTAAAATTTTATACAGATTCCAAAAACTGTTATTCATTATTCCCTGTACTGTTGTATGTCTATGTAAACGCTCTGCCCATTATATATTTACTATATATATTATAGTATATATATAATATATATATAATATATTACTATTATATAATATATCCATATATATATAGATATATATAGTACTAGTATTATAATCCGATATCTATCGATATGCGATAATCGATCATCAGGAGACAGTTCGCGCGGCGTAGAAGTAAACGCTTTACCCATATACTTATATCATATATATATATACAATCATTATATTATATATATATATATATATATACTATATATATATAAGATATATAACTATGATATATATATACTATATATATATCATATAAATATATATATACTATATCTATAGTATATAAGTTATATCGTATATATATTATATTATATATATATATATATAATAATATATATATATAGTATATATATATATTTAGTATATATAATATAGTATATATTCTAACTATATTATATATATATATGTATAATATATATATACTATATATAGTATATATTAATATATACGATATATATATTATATATATAATAGATATAATATAATATAATATATTATATATTATATATATAATTATATTATATATACTAATATTTATTTTATAATATATATTATAAATATATGACTATATATATTATATATAATATATACTATATATAATATAGTATATATTATATAATAATTATCTTATATAGTATATAATATATGTATATAATTATAGCTATATATATTTAGTATCGTGTGGAGTTTTGGATGTTTCCACACTATTAAATAGACTACTATATAACAAGAAGGTTAGCCTTGAATTCGTTGTACGTACTAAGTAAAGTATTAATTGAAGAAGGGTTGTTTGATAGTCTGTGCTTACAGCTAGCCGGGCCAGTTTTAATAAAAAAAAAAAAAAAAAAATATATATTTTGGTTGAACAACAAGGAAGATTGAAACTTGAAATGTGTAATATTACAATCGAAATTATGACGGATATTGATGTTACCTAGGAATGGATATAATTAACAAAATTTGGAGAAATTATTATATAGGAAAAGATGGTTTGAAATTCGTAGAAAATAAATGTGGTTTGCTAATGTGTGAATATAATAAATGCAACTAGTAGAAAAAAAATGATGATATTATTATTGACGATAAAGACTTTGTGGGGTGGTTTAACGGCGATTCTGGACAGTAAAATGGAAATGGAAGGACAAAGAACCTAAATTAACAATTAGAGTTAGTTGTTATCAAAACACTATAAAAGAAGAATCGGAAGGAGAGAGTTTGAATGACAGAAAGTAATATATATTCAACAAAATTGGAGCAAATATTCATATGGAGAAAGATGGTTTGAAAATTTCGTAGAAAATAGAATGTGGTTTGCTAATGTGTTGATAATACTCATAAACGAGACTAGTAGAAAAAATGATGAATATGCTATTGACGATAAGACTTTGTGGGGTGGTTTAACGGCGATATTTCTGGACAGTAAAATGGAAATGGAAAGACAAGGAGCCATGTTTGAAAAATAAATTGAGGTCGTTTATTAAGGATATCCCAAGAGAACCCTCCACTGAAATGATGATAATCATTTTAAGGGAAAATAATTTTAAGTGAACTTCAAATGAGGATATAGTTTTTGTTAATTTGGAAGTAAATTGATTTCAGAGTCAGGGCGAGAAATTAAAAATTTAATAGAAAGCGTAATTTTAGAAATGGGGGAGAGTTTGATAGCTAATTACATGGACAACGGTACGCAGTTTAGGAGTGAAAAACTGGATGAATTTTGTAGAAAATGGGGGATAAAAAGAGGGGTGTCTTAGAAGCGGCATATCGACCGGGAAGGAAATGGTATACGTCCGAAAGAAATCACCGTGACGATAAAAAAGGATTGCGGACAAGGCAAGATATATCTGCTCTAGAAGCTGTATGATTTGGTACCATATATCACATAAAGATGGTTTAAAGTGAATGAGTCTATACCGTATAAAGGATTTTCTTAATTATGATTGGGAATATCAGATTGATGATGACGGATAAAAGAAACTATGTGGGTGAGTATAGAAGCAAAGTGATAAAGTAGGGAGGAAGTGTGGGTTAAGCCAGGAAAGAGTATCTGTACAACAAAATGGAATAAGGGATACGTAACGAAGGGTGAAATTCTAAAATGGAATACTCGGATGTCGACGGGATGGCGAGGAATATTTTGGACGTGAGAAAGGTGGTTGTATACCCAAGATGAAGAAGTTTGGGAATTCATAGCCGAAGAGGTGAAGAGAACAAGGAGACGATACTAATTTTTTTTTAAGGGTATATGGATCTACTAGGGAGAAAATTGATTTTAGATCCAGGGGGCGTGATGTGGAGTTTTGGAGCCTTTCACACTAGTTAATAAGACCTATATATATAAGAAGGTTGATAGGCATCTGAACGTCGTTGTAGTACTAATAAATGAGTTAATTTAAGAAGGTGTTTGATAGTCTTGCTTACATATTTAGTATATAATATATATATATATATATTAATATATATAGTATATATACTATATATATATAGAGTATATATATATATAATATATATATATCCTATATATACTATAGTATATAACTTAATAAGATTACATGATATATAGTATACTATATATATAAGATAATATATATATATCATATATATATATAATATATATTTATATATATATATAATATTAAACTAATATAACACTTAATGGACTTTTTGTTATAAAAAGATATGATACTTAAAAATTCTTAGCTGTCTGAAAAAATTTCGGGGGGGGCTAGCCCCCTGGCCCCCCCTGGATACGCCATGTATATAATATATACTATATATATATAGTTATAATATATATATAATATATAATATATATATTATATAATATTATATAATATATATAGTATATATCTATATATAATATAAATATAGAGAAGGAGAGAGAGAGAGGAGAGAGAGAGAAGAGAGAGGAGGAGAAGAGAGACGAGAGAGAGAGAGAGAGAGAGAGAGAGGACGAGATTGTGTGGAAAGACGAGAGAGAGATGAGAGAGCTGAACAAAGTTTTTTTTGAGTTGAGAGATATGGAGGGGAGACGGTAAAGATAGTGAAGGAGAGAAACCCAGCTAGATGTGTTAGGCGTTGTGCGAAACTAGATATGAGGCGCAAAGTGTGTCAGGAGGATACATGAGGACTATGTCTCGATGTACAATGGTTATCGCCATCATCTTTTCATGGTTATTAACCATGGTTATTAACCATGAAGGTGAGGGAAAGACCATATCGACTATAAATCAATTCAAACATATATCCCACATCGAGGAAGACCTGCAGAGGAAAAGAGGGAAAGATCATCTTGAAACTCATTCCTCTCTTTCAGATCATCAGTACGGATTTCAAAACTCCTTTAATGCGAATACTTTTTCTTAGTTTTGGAAGACGGGTATATGCCCAGCAAATTCCTGAAGAAGGGCAGCAGCTCTCTGAGCCTTTTGATAACTTTCGTCCTATAGTTCTCATCTGTATTATGTCTAAAGACTTTGAAACTATTCTTAACTCTCCTTCCCTGGATCATCTTGAATCGCATTCCCTTCTTTCAGAGCATCAGTACTTCTTTCGAAGCTCGTGGTCAACTGGTGACATACTATTCTATCTTACTGATCTATGGTCTTCTGTCCTTAGAGACTATTGGGAGTCTTTTGTGGTGGCGCCTAACATATCCAAAGCAATGTGAACAGGTATGGTATGTGTCACTGCTCTCTAAGTTCCCCACCTTTAGGCTTTCTCCTTCGTTTTTTCACTCCAGTATAGTATAGTTTCCTATTAAATCGTTCCATATCAGCACTTGTCGATGGAACGACTTCTTTTTTTCATTTTTAAATGTGGTGTTCTTCAAGGTTCTGTTTTATCTCCTACTATGTTTCTACATTTCGTCAATGACCTCCCAACTGTTCTTTTAACTCTATTTATTCTTATGCTGATGACTCAACCCTCCTTTCTTCCACTCATTTCGAATCTGCTCCCTCTTTGGCCTCCAGAGTTGCTTCTCGTCTTTAAATTTCCGATTTAATTTTGTTTGTTCTGGTTTGGGTAGTTTTAACTTAGTAAACTTCAACGCTTTAGAAGCTCAATTTCTTCATATCTGATTCTCAAATACAGCTCTCAGATACTCTTTGCTATATTTTAAGGATCTGCTGTATCAACTGTTATAGCAAAAGCATTCTTGGTTTCAACATAAAC
Source organism: Trachelipus rathkii (assembly GCA_015478945.1). NCBI lineage: Eukaryota > Metazoa > Arthropoda > Malacostraca > Isopoda > Trachelipodidae > Trachelipus > Trachelipus rathkii. Next base: position 53,844 of record JABUQX010070633.1, on the reverse strand, counting down.
AATAAATTATTTTGTTAACATGAAATCACAATATTGTTATGGTAGCCTCATATAAGCTGGAAGTTCTGTTTGGTTTGCGGGAATTTTTTTCCTCCGTGCAGTTACTCCAACTGTATAAGGCTCTCATCTGCCTTTGTATGAGTGCTGTTTGCACATCTGGAAAGGAGTTTCATTGCCCTCCATCTTTTGGAAAGAGTTGATTCTAAGGTTAAGAATCTAATAAACTCTAAATTATTTTCAAACCCTCTTCATCTCAAATCTCAGCGACATGTTGTTGACTATCTATCTCTTTTCTACAAGTAAATACAATGGCAGATAATCTACGTAGATGTCAGCTACCAATCAACTACCATTGTGACTCCCATGTATCAAAAGAGGTGCTGCGACATCATACGAATTATCATAGCTCTGAGGCTTCGAGGCCGGGTAGCACAAGAGGATTTAGGGCTTGACATGCTCACAGGAGACGTGGTATGGACGTACGCGTGACGCAAGAGAGGTGGGAGTTTGAAGTTAGAAGTTCTTACATCAAGGTGTCCCTTTTGTTTCAAGACAGGTGTCCCACGCACTCGGTGAGGTGCAGTGCTGGTGCAGGTGTATGACCTCTTAATGTGACAATGACGTCCCATCTGTTCCTGTGGAATATCCCTTGCCTTCATCTGTTTTTTCTGCTATATTCAATCTTCCTCTCTTTAAGACCAACGTCTGCGGCTACCTGAAGTAATTGCTTTAGGAAAGGGATTGGGTGGGTTTACTTTCCATTTGGTTTGTGCCCCTGAAAAGGGCACTGCCCGTAAGTGGTGGTAGCGTGTATAAAATATGAACTATGATGTTGTTTGTTCTCGTGTCTCTGATTTGATGTCTTCAAAATTTTTGACCCTATGTCTCAGGTTATCATGTGATCCTGTTAATTTACCTTTAAATTCATCTGCTCTGTATATCTGTCTCGACTATCATATCAATTTTTCGATTATCTAAACACCTAAATAAAGTACATTCTCTCTACTTCTTTCTCTGAAATCATCATTCTTGGTGATTTCATTGTTCACAACGTCCAATGACTTTCCTCTAGTATTCCAGATTCAGCAGGTGACCTCGTCTATTATCATCTCTCAAACCAAAATGACTTTGAGCAATTGATGCAGGCCCCTACCCGTATCCCTGACCATCTTTGAGATGAACCCAACATTCTATATCTTTTCTTAGCTTCCAATCCTTCTCCTTATTTGGTTAAACTCTTTCCTCCTCTTGGTTTCTCCTATTACCTTATCTCTGTGTCTTGTTCTTCTATATATTTTTGTCTTCAGGTAGAAAGACTCCCTCTTACGGCAAGGAAACGTTTTCAGCACTGCGGTGCTGCAAACTAGTCGGACTTGATGACGTAGATCATGGACTTCCATGGAATGACTACTACTTCGGTGGGAGGAATCCCTCGAAGCACAAAGTGTGCGAAATTCAAAGCAGAGATGATTCTCTTTGACCAGGAGGGCTACATTCCATGTTCTTTCACTTAAACCACAACCAATAAACCTTGGTTTAACTCTGAATGTTCTCGTGCTATTCGCCGCAGGGAGGCTGCCTTCAGAAATTACCATGCTACTCAAAATCCAGAAACTCAATATATTTATGCTTCATCCCAGAATCGTGCAAAATTTATTCTAAAAAACACTGAAAGCCTTTCTTTGTAGAAAATGGAATAGTCTTTCTGACTCTTTGTCCCCAATCTCTTGGCATTTTGCAATTCCTCTTTCCCTCCTCCAGTATCCCCTGACAATACAACTTCCGTTTTGCCTTCTGAGACATTTGCTGAGACATTGTCCTTTTATTCCACTTTACATGATTCGTGTGCTATACCTCCTTCTCCCCCTCCCCCAACTTATTTATGCTAATGTTGTAATTTCTTCTAAAAATGTTTTTTTTCTGCTCTCTCTGGGCTTACCTACAAGAAGGTTCATTGGTGCTGATGATATTCCTCCAATTGTTCTCAAGACTTGTGCTTCCGATCTTGTATCCTGCCTTTGGGAACTATTTCGTCTCTGTCTTTCCACTTCAACCTTCCCTTCCTGCGAAATATGCTCTTCATTTTGCTTTTTTCCAAAATTGAAGCAAAGGAGTGGTCAATTTTTCATAATTTTCTTTTTCGAAATTTCTTCGTAAATCTTTTCTAAATTTTCTTCTGGTCTCCTCTTTGGATTAATTTCCACACAGTCCGATTTTAACTGCTCTTGCGGTATCCTTAAACCAAAATTATTGGAAGATTTATTTCATTTATTTCTAAAGTAGGGGGATCTTTTCCATAAATCTTCTTTAGTGGACCTCTTGGCAGTCCTTTTGCGCGAGTCATTTCACAGGCAAATCTGCACTGCTTCTGTTGTCGCTTTATAAGAGAATCATCTGAAAATTCTTTTCTTTTTCCCAAATTTAAACTTTATTCTTGACTTTTCTGCTGACTTATAACTGATCTAGTATCGACAAAGAAAACTAAAGACTTAAAAGTCACTTTGCCAACTCCGTTTAATTCCAAAGATCTCACACTCTTCCTTCCATAACTTGGAGAGTGGTCCAGAACTATAGTCCTTAATCTTATAGTTAGGAGGATCTTTCCATCGCTACCTAGTGGTAAGTGTCTCTCTGTTTCTACTCTTACCATCTGTCGGGTTTCTTCACCTCTTTCTAGTGGTAAGCGTTATTCTGCCTTTCCTTTTGCCATCAGGCGGATTTTCTCATCTCTACCTAGGGGTAAATGTTCTTCTATGGCATCTGAAGTCAAATAATTTCTGTTAAACCTGAAATGTTGAAAAACTTTATTGTTCAAATTTCTTTTGAGTTCAATTTGCTCAACAGCGTATGATACGTGTGAAAAATGAGTGTTTCCTTTTATTATTCGGGATTTGACAGTTTTCTTGATAATTTGGGTTAACCGTGCGAGTTCAGACTTCTCGAAAGGGCTGATTGAGACCATGTCCCTTTCAAAGGCCAAAATATTAGGTGATTTTAAAAGTTTAACCAAATATTTAAAATGCTTTGGTTCATGTCCTCTCGTTAATGTTTTCCTGAAAATAAACAAATGTTTACCTAAATGAGTGTGAATTAAACTTGATTCCTGGGTTCTTCGCAGAGTTACTATGGTAACCGAATCAACAAAAAATATTGAAGATATGAAAGATGTTAAACATTCATTGCTAATTCTAAACTTACCTTTAATTCCGATTTCATCAGCAAATCAGAGTATGGGGTAGGAAATATTATCTCCATTTTCGCCATCGGGAAGAATCTCATGTCTTTACCGAGTGATGGGTATCTCTTTGTAATGCGTTCATCCCAAAAACTTCGTTTTAATCCAATTTGTTCTCCTATCCGGATCTCATGGTACACTTATTTCATTTGAGTCTGAGAGAGTCCCTCAGGATAGATAATTACATAGGGAGGGACTACCTGTACCTTGTGTAAGCCAGTATTATGACAAATGTCATAACTTTTAACCCTGAGCCTCATCATGCGTTCAAGAAGATTTATGACCTGTAGGAAGAACCTATTATCTACACTGGTCATCTTCTCTAAAGACATGAATCTGGGAAAGTTTGCTAGACAGGTGGTTTCAAAGGCATATATTGTCGGTTTATTGTGTAACCCTTTTTCATGACAAATGTTACTATTCATATCCTTAGGCATCGTTGTACTTTTGAGAAAGTTAGCAAAATACTTCAATTTTTGCCCACTGGCTAAGTTCAATTGCTTAGCCCTCCAGGACTTTGCAGAACATTAACTGTATGCTCAACTGGCGGGAAAGAATTTAAACCTTCCTCGGTCGTCCTCTCTCAAGACATGAGCTTTTGGGAAGTTGTGAAACAAAAGGCTACACAGACAAAGGTTGTCTGCTCACTATGCAATCTTAGATTCTGAAAAAGAACAAAATTTTCTTCTTTGAGCTGCAGTATCGTGTCCATTCCTCTTCTCTTACTATTTATTCATAAAGGAAAGAGTCTGCAGTTCAATTCGATATGTTGGAGTATCAGGGCTTCATATTCCACTGAACTCCGAATGTCAGTCAGGTAAGGAAGCTATAGAGAAAATAAGGTCATTAAATCTAAGATCTAAACTGGAATTTGTTCTTCAGTTTCGTACCTTTCTTTAATTTGGACCGAAGAGCATATTGATATGCCTATCTCTTTTATAATGACAATATTGATTTTATCATTTTCGTCAACCATCGTGTATCCTTCACTTGGACTGTGAGCAATCCTTGGGTTCCATTTTTTCCCAATTGGACTCAAATTTTCCTTTATTTTAAAGAAAGTGTGACATTTTTCTGTTCTGAACTTTCTCATTTCAAAAGAATAGTGCCCAGTAGGCTGAGCTGTATTCGCTTCAAAACCTACTTGCTCTGTAATTTCTTTGCCTTTCTAAATAGAAAAGATGGGTTGCTAAAATTAGCATATTCACTAAGTAGTCTATTATTCTGAACTAGATTTGTAGCGTTTAGAAAAAAAGGGAAGCTTATTAAAAAGAAGGAGGCCATTGCACATACTTGTTTCCAGTTATTTTTATCCTTAATTACGGATCTTACCCTTACAGGGTTTGGAAGATGAGGTGGCATGGCAGTATTCTCAGTGATATTCAAATAAGCATAAGAATCTTCATCAGAAATTTGGCTTTCCTTTTTAACACTAAAAGTTTTATTTGGAGAAGAAAAAGAAATCTTTTCATCCATTAAACTCAAATTTTCTCTTTTCTGGCATCATTTTTTTCAGAGTTTGTTAGGAGAGGATTGTCTACCTCTTTACTTAATTGTTTGGGAGAGAATGAAAGGAAACCGCTATATAAGTTGATAAGCGACAAAGTCTTCATCTCTCTTACTTGTCCTTTTATAGGAAATTGGAACAAAACTTTACTTACAATAGATAATTTCTGACCTTCATTATCTTCAGCCTCACAGAGTAGGAATGCAATGAGGTAATACTTCTGATCAGTCTGAGATAGAGGTGAATTCCTCTCTGTGGGTCAGTTAGTACAAAGGTTTTTGTGAGTTGAAGGGGTACTTTCAAATTCCCTATCTTCTTCAACTCTATTAAGAATTGTTTATGAGAAAGTAAAGAGACACTGCTATCTAAATCTATAAGCGACAGCGTCTTCAATTCTCCTGACAAATGTTTTTCATCTCTGGTAAAAACATGAAGCATAACAGGAAGGAAAAGGTCTATAATTTCTGGTGTATAACAAACATCTGTACTGGGGAACATTTTACGAACTACTTTTCCCTTAACCTCGTATTGAAAATTGAGATAGGGCAATTCTGACAGTTTTAGGAAATTTCAATTTTCCCTCTTGACAACTGTGTTTGAAGAAGGAAGAGACTTCTCTATATTAGAGAATATAAACATATTCAAATAAAAGCAATGGCTAATTTAGGCTGGTCTCTTTTCATCATTCTGAAATAGTTACCTCTAAATTGATATGCTTGCCATTTCTTCTTTCTTTATTAACTATAGTATAGGCTCTTCTTCCATATGCTATGAAGGTTTTACTTGTACTTAAGGGGAGTCAGTACTTGTTGAACCCTAACTTTTTGGAGTAAAAACAAAAAATTTTCACTTTTTATTTATTATTCCATTACTAGAAATATCCCTCCTCTATCATGGAGCCGTGTAATTTTTTTTGGAAAATTTTGAAAAGGATTTTAGATAGAAAGTTTATTAAGGATCAGAACTGACTGTCGAAACTATAAGAATTTGAACTTTCCAGTTTTCGAAATTACAAGGTTGACGTTCCAGGATCAAATTTTTTATATTTTCATTTCTGAATATAGAAAAGCAATTTTATTGAATGTATGCAAACTCCAATCCAGGCTCACTCAGTTCCTTTACCACAACAGTATTACAATGGAGGTCTGTAGGCCGCTGCCTCAGTGACAGCCGGGAAAGAGTCAGAGCCGATATTTAAAAATTTCCAAGACATTTTTTTTTGCAACAACTACGCGGGAGTGAAAATAAATTCTGCCCAAATCCGGCAGCACTCAATAATTTGAAACCTGAAAAACCGGAGTCCAGTGCCCCGGCCCTACAACGGAGAGATGTAATAGGAGCGTAGCCTGAGTCTGGAAGGCGGACCTGGGCCAGGCCTAACGGAAAACGAGCCTGGAGCAACGGAGTATACATTTTAAAAAAAATTTGGCATGTGGAAATCGCTCTGCAAAGAAATTGAAAGTTGAACAATTTTGAAGTGGAACCGGAACTTCCCGAGGTGGAGCCGGAGCCGGAGCTGGAGCCGCGGAGGCTTTAGCCGGAGCCGGAGTTTATTTTTTTAAGAAAATTTCTGCAAGTAAAAAAAAATTCTCCCCATTGTATGAACAATTTTAAATTAAAACAAAAGCCGGACCGGAGCCGGAGCCGGATACCGGGAGCTTAGCCGGAGCCGGAGCCGGAGCCAGGAACCGGAGCCGACCCCGAGTTATAAATTTTTATTCAGAATTTTCATTTTTCAATGAAAAATAGTTTTCCCAGAAGTAGGAGCTTTGACACAATTTTGAAATTAGCCGGAAAACGGTAGCCTGAAAGGCCGGAAGTTGGAAGTCAAAACGGAACTGGAAAAAAAAACAATTTATTATGATTTTTTTATAAGTGAAAATAGTTGTCTTTCCCCAAAAACCGGAACCCGGGAGCCGAGTCAAAGCCCCAAGGAACATGTAAAAAACATCTTCTAGAAAACGATTTTTAGAATATAGTAATATTATACTATATTATAATTAAATAATAGTATATATAATATATATTATATATATAATATAATATTATATCAATATTATATAAATCTCTATATAATCTACACATAGGTTCGTTAAACATACATACCGTATGGATATGTATATAAAGACACAAACTGGTAACATTGGCTTAATTTCGATAATTTTGTATAATATATATATCTACCCAGAAAAAGATTAAAGTTTACGGTATTATTATGATATATATCACTAAGCATAGAAACATAGATAAAAACAATTAAAAAAAATATACTGATATATATATATACTATATAATACCCAAACCAAGAAGAACCCATACAATCCATATCTAAAAACTACAATAGCTACAAGGAAAAGGAATACATACTGGAATCTTGCAAAATTTATGCGGAAAAATTTAAAAAAAAAAAATATGAATAATATCTCAAAAACTACAATAAGCAACAGCGAAAAGGAAGAATACATTTTTGGAATCCACTCATATTACTATACAAATTATAACAATAATTTTTTTTTATACATTTTCGGTTGAAAGTAAAATTTACCAGATTCCAAAAAGAATATATTACTTTTCCATTGGATGATGGAATTAGGCTGATATGCTGAAAACTGATTGTATTTAAAGAAAAGGGTTGAATTTGCATTAAATTGTAATTCCAGCATTCCAGCAATGGCCTAGTACTTTTTCCTTGGTAGTGTTGTCGTTGTCCGGGTTGTATTATTTTGATGTCGGTTGACATAATTATGCATGACGTGTATTATACATAATATATACATAAATTTACAGGCAAAATGTGAATTTGTATACATAAATTCAAATGATATTCATAAATATATACATATTCTTTTGAATTTTATTAGTTAGTATTAGTATGCATGCAATCATAAACTTGCATATATTATAGTCATTATTAAATTCGTGATTGCTACTGTTAAGCTGAAATAAAAGTGAGTTGACAAGAAAAGCCATTTGCCAAAGAGGTAGCTTGTGCTACTGAAGAAAGATGATGAAAAAAATAAAAATGAATCAATTAAAAATGGAGTGTATGAAAACTGCTGAACGATCTTGCTGCTAATTACGAGAAGCTTCCATTACTGCGGTTAAGATAATTCGCTAGGGCGCTAGGTGTCAGAAGCGCGTGAAATTGAAATGGAACTTAAAAAACATTTTTGAAAAATTTTTGAAAAAATATGACTTGAGAACATATTCCAAATTTTTATTTCATGATTCATTGAAATCTTCTACGCTGCCGGAAGCGCTGTAAGATGGATTAGCTATTCTCTTTAGCCAACCTGTTTTCAAGCTTACCTTCCGGTCGAAAAAGAATATTGTTAATATCTTGAACAAATAAAATCCTTCAGACTGTTTTTAGTGACACGGGCGTGCGGAGAGACAGTAACGAAAATTTCAACCTAATTTCCCCCTCGCCGCCCCTAGAAAAGATAAAGGGACACAAATACATAATTTACATAGTTACCCTTTTAAAAATACACTTCTAAGATTATAGAATAACGTGATTCGAAGCTCGAGTCTCGTTAAATAATATACTTTGTTTAATGTTGAAGGAAAATCGAATTTACCTCTTCCTTACTTTGTCTCTTTCTCGGTCTATATTGCGCTTGTAAACTAATAGCTTCTTTGAGACGAAAGAAGTTTGAGTTCTACACCTTTTTACCTTTGAAGAAAAGCTATGCTCATTCTCATTTTGAACGAGTTTACTCTTCTCTTTATTCTTCATTTATGTAAATTCATCCAGAATTTTATGTTACTTCTGTTAGACCTATGGCTTCATTGAGTTTCGTTCTAGCTGAGGAAGGGTTACTTCACTGTTCTATTTTCAGTTAAGATTATCTGAGAAGAAAAAAGGTTTATGCTTAGTGGCTCTTTAGAAAGGTTGTTCGTTCCGAGCAACACGTCCCAAGTTGTATTTCTTTTGGCTTCATACACTAAAAAGTTGATGTAAAGAAAGCTGCTGAATTGTCTGAAGTATAAGGTCACTTTCTTTATACAATTGGTATATTAGCCGTGTTTAGCCTATACCTTCGAACGATAATAAGTCAGTTTATTTTGACCACGATTTAAATTGAACGTCTCTTTTCCTATCCTTAAAAGCTTAAAATTGAAAGAAATCAAGGAGAAAGCACGCTGCCTGTGTCGGCCAAGGCTAGTTAGTGTATTCATTTCTTTCTTCCCCTTTTCGAGAGATAGAAATATGCTTACGTAATAGTGGGAACCTATCTTCGAGGGTTTTTCCTCATTCTTTTGAAAACTGCTATTATTGGAAGTCATCTTTTTCACTCTTTTCCTTTATTTGTTGTAACCTTTTCTTCATTATCGAAAATATTACGATTAATAATATATATAACTATTATAGATTAAGCTATAGATACTAGTGATAGTATATATAAGACTACTACTTATATTTATAACTTATTATAATATATATAATATAATAACTTATAAATAATAATTAATATAATAATCTAATAAACTTATCATCTATAATAATATAACTAGGATTTAACTACATAAATTATATACGTGATATTACTATATATACTACTAGCACTATATATATATCTTATTTATATATAATATATATTATTATATTATATATTATATATATATATACTTATAAAATATTCAGCAGGCTAGGATCTTTTCCACCGAAGAAGTTACAGTTATAAAATTTTTCTTTTCTTGGTATAATAATAAATTTTCATAAGTTTATTAATTCCTACTTTTAAAAAGGTTTTTTTTTTTTTTTCTTTTGTTTCTCTTACGGCAGGTCCAGCCACAAAAGATACAAAAATTAAAGTTTGCCAGTAGCTTCAAACGATTCTTAGCTTTTAATACAAAAAGCTAATCTATGTATTAACGTATCATAACCTCAACTCCGTGTTAATGTATTTAATTTATATTATTATAGTTATTATAATTCTTCATGGTTTAAAAAAAAAAAACCGCTCTGGTCCAACAGTGCAGATCTGTTGTAACCATATTATGCGATGGCGGGGATAAACTAAACAAAGAAAAAAAAAAAATAATCAAATTATCTTGTATTTTACACTCCTTTCTTTTCCCATCGATAATATTTAGCCTAGTATAGGTTTCGAGAAAGATCTTACCGAATTCCCGTCACAGGTATCCCGCGCGGTAGTAGGAATATGACGCTAGACCCGTTGTAGTACAGGAAGGGGAAGGAAAATGGTGGTCGGTACTTGTCCTAAATGTTTTCGAATCAGTCCCTTCGACTTGCCACCTCTGTAGGAAAAAAACTCTGGAGTCGACGTTTTTGGACAAAAAATTACTTGTTCGACCGCATATTTACCATCATATTTCCGTTTTATAAGGATTCTACTTACCGCGTTATGTTGACATTTGTTAAAAATTTATATTAAATAAAAATAAAAAAAAAATTCGATTTCTCTATTTTTTTCTTCATTCACTGTTAGACCAAATTGTCGACATCCGAAATATTCTTTACCGAAATTTCGGGAAATTTCGCTTCAGAAAATGTCGAAATTAGATTTTCGAATTTTTCGTTCCTTTTATTTTTATTTTTACTTCCTTTTATTTTTTTTTATTTTTAAGAATAATAAAAACTTTATAATAAAATATTATGTAATACATAATAATACCTAATAAATAATAATTAGATTAGATAACCCTCATAGTGTCAGTGTCCCTAACTTCTCATCTTCTTCAGGTTTTTCTTCACTATCAATTTTTTCTTCTGTAAAGGGCCTTTCTGTATCGGCATTTTCAGAGATTCTTCTTCTATCATAGTTAAGTATTAAAGTTCAGCATAAATGATACTATTCTAATATAAAAGATTTAGATAAAGAAAGACGTGTGAGAAAGAGATAACAGATCTTTGAATAACAATGTATCTAATTATGCAGGAAAATATGGGTGCCTATGAAGATAAATAATTTATTATTGTATGTATCTAATGAAAAACTGAAATCATATTATATCTACTCTTATATCTAATAATAATTTATCATGTATCTAATTTGCCTATATATGAGGGTATTTAATGAGAATTAGAACCTTATTAGTACATGAATTAATTTATATTTATTCATGTATTAGAAGAGTATCTAATTATATTAAAGAATAAATCCTAAATAAATCTCTTGCCTTGAGTATAAAAGCATCGAATGTGGTATCCTTTTTCCGGGAAAATACCATAAAATTCAATAAACTTTGGGCATAGGATTCTTCGTTGATAGTCTCATTTGAACAAGTTCCTTCTGCTGTAGTATGTTCTGTATATAGTCTAAGTTGTTTCTGAAATTTGTCATCAAAAGAAGTTGCTTTGTAAAAAAGTTTAGGAGTTTTATCCTTTTTCATGGCTTATTCCGTTCCTTTAGCTTTTCTATTCATATTCTTGGTTTTGTGGAACAACTAGGGAAGAAAGAATATTTATGGCCCGACTTAATTGGATTGGTAGTAGGTTCACTCTGCGATGGATAATGGTATATTCTACTTTTAAAGGGTTGGGTGATGGCTTTCCCTTTATGAGATGGCTAACTTTTCTGCCTTTATCTCTTCCTGAGGCTTCTTGCCTTTCTTCCTCTTTTATTGCGGCTTCTTCATTCTCTTTATTATACTTTCTCATATAATTATCTTGGAAATGGAAGAATGTACTCTATTTTCGGTATCGTCGTTTCCTTTTGTGCTATTTTCGGATCCTCCAACTGCTCCATCGGCTTCCTTGATGGCCCATGACCTTCGAACAATTTAGGTGAGGATAAGAAATATTAAACACGAAACGAACCAATAGTAACTACCGAAATTTAAGGATATAACTAGATATGTTATTTAACATTCTTATCTACTTTTATATATGAGAGTATTGATACTTTAAACATAAAATAACCAAAAATAACCTAAACTAAATCATAATGATAACAACAACTAATGACTATTGGACCCTTACTACTAGCTTAAGATAACTTAGAACTTTATTATAAATAATTTCTAAAGATACCTTATTTTTACTCCAAAAGTCATATATTGAGTAGGTAATTTAAAACCCTGGAATTCTGAATATCTAGACTCCACTGATTCCAAAAATGTATCATATGTGTCAACCAGATCGCACACGTGATATATATATATATATATATATATAATATAATATATATTAATATTAATTATATATATATATATATATTAATATATTATATATATAATATTACTATTTAGTTAAGATTAATATTACTTAATATTAAGTATAATATTAAGTATATTAATATTATTATTTTTTAAAGTTATAGTATATATTAATAATAATATATAATATATTATTTATAGATAATATATCTATATTTAATATAGCTATATATAAATATATATATATTTCTTAATATCATATCTCAGGTGTGAATCGAACACAAGTATAGATAAGTACGGTATATAATATGCAGTAATATTGCTAGGGTAAATGTATCACGCTCGAATATCATTTTTAGTGATAATCACTATACTCCTCTCGGTATATAGGAGAGAGATTTACGTGTCATATTTTATTCTTAAACTATACGGATATACGGGTACTTGTTATACTATAGAAATAAAAAAGACGATATTCCGAAAGCTTTCGATATTCATTTAATTTAGACGTTCGAGTTAGTCCCAAAACCCCTCATCAGGCCTAAAGACATAAGATGTTAAATATGTACGATGAAACTCCATGTTCAAAATTAAAGAGTTAATAATAAATAATAACATACCAACGCAAGTTGACATCAGGACATAAATCCTAACTTTAATAATAATTACCAAATTTAATAATAACTAATAATAATAATAATAATAATAATAATAATAATAATTATATAATATAAATAGATATAGATAATATAAATTAAATAATAATTAAATAATAATTAAATAATAAATTAATAATAATTAATAAATTAAATATAATAATAATAAGTAAATAATTAATAATATAATATAGATAATATAATATAATTATATAATATATATTATAATGTATATCTAAAAGCTTACTGTTTCGAGTCATTTTTTTATCTTTTAATAAGTTTAGTAGGTTCCTAATGAATAATAACAAGTCTATTTGAGATCTTATATATAATTATATAATATATATTTATATATATAAGTTATATATATTATAATATATATATATATATATATATATAGTATATATATATTAGCTATATATATTATATATCTATATATATATATATTTATATAGTATATATATATATATATATATAATCATAGTTTATTTTACCTCAGAATGGCGAAAGGAATTTTTCCTCTCCATTTGTGCTTGAATCTCCATTTTATGGGAATGGGAGTTTATTTACTCTATCCCAGCCCCTCTCGAAGTTCACCGTGCCGTAAGGGCGAAATGGGGTTTATCCTCCTCGATAGGTGAGCGCAATCGGTTAGTGAATATAGTGAGCTAATGAGCGAGATGCTCCTTCGTCTCTCACTGAATCAAATGCGTATGTGTGTGTGTAGCTTGCTTACGTTATCGGGACAGTCATAGCGAATACACACCTGCGTGACCGGGATAGCACGTGATTTGTCGGGACATTTTCACTGTCCCTATAAATCAATTTGTCTTTTTTCTTGAATATCTTAATGTTTTGTATTATATTCCTTCGAAAAAAAGGTATGTCCTGATTTATGATATTTAGGCGGTTTTCACACTTTTTTTGTGTGAAAATTTTAATTTTACACTTTCCGTTTTGGATTTCGTTGCGTTGGCTTCTTCCTGGCTCTGGGAACAAACCAGGTATTCCGGATAATATTGTTTTTCCTGTCAATAAATATCGATATTGTAACATCGATTATTGTTTTTCCTATTTTTGCTATTAATAAAATCGATATTGTAACCATCGATTACTGTTTACAGAGTAGCAATTGAATCGATATTTTCAGGTTGACTGATAATGCCATTAATGATCGATTATTCTTTGTTTCACATTTTGTCTGGTTTTTGATGAGTGCAGCAGCTATTATAGTTTTTTATTCATTTAAATTATGGAAATGATAATGGTAATTATTTTGGAATAATACTAAGACATATCTTTAAAATATTATAATAATTTACGCAAATCAAATTGAAATTTTTGTTAAAATAATATAATAGTTGTAACGTTATTGACAAGCCCTAGAACATGAACATGTTTTAGGCTGTATTCTATAGTGTATAGTTATTGACAAGCCATAGGTGCTTTGTGTGTAATAGTAGTGCAGAGAGGTGTGCGGACCCCTATTGTTGTATTAAAAGTGCAGCGAGGATATTGACTCTAAAAAAGATAGATGAAGGGAAAAAGAGAAAATCATCCTGCTTTAGGGAAAGAAAAGTAACACAGCCTCTCAAGTTGCCCCTAAACCACAATAGACCTGCTTCGATTTTTTAATTTTTGTGCTCAGCAAGTTAGGTCTCATTTCAGGCCTCTAGTTCAGGTTATATGATACGTTTTGTTAGGCATACACAGAGAAATATATGGTATTGAGCCTTACCAACAATCTTAATCCATACCTTAAACTAGGATTTGGCCTTAAACGAGCACGAGGCCCACTATTTTTTTTTTCATAAGAAGCTTTTGGAAAATTTAAAATTTGAGAGGCTACTAACTTTTTTCCTTAAAGACTTAAATCCATTTTCATTTTTTTTTAAAAGCTTCATTATGATATTATTTATGAGTATTTCCTGTGATTTAAAAAAAATTATAAGAAAGATTCTAAACCTGAGGAAACAAAACTATGGAGGCCTGTAAAATTTTTTCTAAATAGAGCCGGACGATTCTCTTTTGTTCATTATTCTTCTATTATTATTTTTTTAGAGTAGTAGCATCCACGATTTTTTCATAAAAAATCGGGGGTGAACCCCTCTGCACTACTATTAGTCTATTACCCTTTGTGGATATGTATGAACATGTTGTTTGGTGATTGGTTCTGTTGGGTTGACTGGGACAATCTCGATAGCCCATGTGGCTTTTTACTGTCCTTATATTCTAGGAATATCAAAACATTGATTGATTTTAAAAAATATCAATTTTTTTTAGAATCTGTTTTTTTAGGGTGTAGGGCCTAAAGTGTTATAAATTTGCCTCACTGTTTCTATAGTCACCCAAGACATATACAATGCGATAAAATGAAGTTTCATTTAGTTGGTGTATAAGAAAAGCTTATGGGAGTTTCTAAACTTTGCGAGGCTGTAACTTTTTTTCTTAAAGTTGTCACTTATTTTTGTTTTTTTTTACTTCCATATTTTATTTTTTTCTCTATATTGTCATTTTTATAAAAATCTGAGATTGTAGCCGTTCTGCTATATAATTCTAAAAAACTCCAATAACTGAGGAACAGATATATTTTGGTAAATACAATAATTTAAAAAAAATATATAACGCTATGAAAATATACTAAGCTCTAAAAACCCTTGCACTAGGGATGGAAAAAAATATTGATATTTCTTTTTCAATTATCAATACATAGGATACATGTATAGCATTTTTATTTTTATGAGTAATTAGTTTTTCTGATTATCAAGGTTTCAATAATTTTCCTATATATAAGCAAATGTTCATGTGCATGAAATTTGTTTTTATTATTTGAATACCATTAACAGTATTGGAAAACAAAATGCATGACATAACAGAATAATATATATATATATATATATATAATATATATATATATATAATATATACTTATACTAATATATTATATATATATATATATATATCTATATATATTTTAACTATATATATATATATATAATATACTATATATAATATATAACATATATTCATATATTAAAAAAGGAAGTGTTCAACGTTGAATAGTGGCTATAATGTTTTTCAATATTGAAAAACTAGTATTTAAATGTTTGGTCCTGCTTTTTGTATGTACTTTTCGATGGATTGAATGCGTTTTTTTGTTCTATATTTCAGATATGAACAAAAATCTTTGCCCCTGACAGTTCTGATGCACTATTGCTGAAACTCTAGAAAATTATACCCCTTTGTAATAAGTTTCCCTCCAGTCTACAAGAAAGAAAAATATTTACTGTATAATTAAAAAAAATCTGATTTAAATAAAATTATCATATATTTTTTTTTATTCACTTTCAGAAATACTATTTTACTCTTTATATATGTGTCAGTTAAGTCAATAATAATGTTTATTAACAATCCATCTCTATGAGCGTGTGCGTGGGTGGAGAGTAGAGTGGGCGTGTGCGGCCAGCCTTTATAAAGAGACGGAGATACTGCCTTAATTTTTAATTGGGATAACTAAGGAAAACAACAGGAAAACAAAGAAAGATATAAACAATATCCCTGCAATCCTTGCATTTAAAAAACATGTGGCTGCGAGCTTCGCAGTAGATAGTTATTAAGTTTTTTGGGAATTGGTTTGTGCTGTTGAAAGGTTTATTGATAAAAGGTTGCTTACTAGCAGTCATTTAAATGAGGATTGTATAGGTATGTACACAGTATTGGTATGACTAGGCTTCAAATATGAGTTCACGAAAGTGCAAAAACATTGTGTAATTATGTTTTATTATATAATATGAGGAAATTGCAGAAGAGAGATACCACGCGTGAAGTCTTAATAGAGAATATAAAATTGAAGAGTGTATGGTAAAATTAGTGGTGTGAACTTAATAGACAAATATAGTTATTATATACAACATAATATATAAAATGATATAGTATGGAGAAAAAATACATGCCAGTTCAAAATAACTACCTTTGTGTTATTAACCGCCTTAAAGGAGCGGTTAGTCATAGTGAGAAGGTAAATAGAGTCTAATTTACGATCTTTGTTGTTTAGGTTATTGTATGATATTTAGGTTGGTATGAGATTATCAACTTTAGTTTGACATGAATAGTATGATTGTCCTTGTTGCTGCATTACTCTTCTTATTTTTATCTAAATATCCTGGCTAAATCTTTGATAAATAATTTTAGGTATTTATAAGAAATAAATGTTAATAAATAAATAATTAATAAATAAATAATGAAATAATTAATAATTAAGTCATTAATTTTGGGGATAGGTAGATAGTATATCATTCAAGCCGGCTATTACGTATAGTAGTGTATATAGTAGTAGATACATATTTATATAATAAGTATTAATATAATATATATATATTTTTATGCTTGTGTCGTTGATAGTAAGGACCACTACAGGCTCACAAAGAAGCGCCCATACTGGACTGAAAAAATCTAAGCACCATGGTAGGGCCTATTACTATATATATATAATATGATATTATAATATATATTAATTTAATTAATATTATATTATATATTATAATTAATATATATTATATAATATTAATAAATTATATATAAGATATAATATATATATATATATTAATATATTAATATATATTATAACATATTAATATATATATATATATTATATATATTATATATTAATATATATATATATATATAATATATAGTATATTAATTTATTTGTTAAAAATATTACACTATATATAGCAATTATATAGTTAGGTATATAGCTCGAGTCCTAGTAACAGGTATATAATAACTACAGTGAGTGATATTATGAGGACTGTATATTTTCACTATAACCCCGCTATATATGAGGGATATGATATAACTATATATATCGTAGGTGAAGGAACCCCTCATGCGTAATACACCCAATATATATATAAATATATCTCAAAGCAGTACTAGGGTAGTAATATAGTAGTATTTAACCCTCGAGATACCCCTCCTCTACTAGAGGGTATTATGTAAAATAATCGTCCCCTCCTGTAGTTCCACCTCGGATAAAAGCCGAGAGACCCCGACTCCTGCCATCTCATAAACTAAAAATATATGGCTGCGTATATATTATATATATATACTATAAATCAGAGGCGAACTTCCCCTACCCTGTGGCTTAAAAATCTGCCGCGCATGGATTGCCCATGATATATTATTAATATGCTATATATTAATATTATTAATAAATAAATAATATTACTATATAGTGACTAGATCTAATTATTATTTATACGTATGATATAATACGTATATATTAATATATATATATATATATAAATAAAAGTCCTACTTATAAATAGCTATTTATCTAACTATATTTATTATAAATTTTACTCTACTAGAATGATTAAGAATAATTTTTTTGTTTTACTTTATTTTTATTTATTATTTTTTTTTTATATCTTTTTTTTTTTACATATTTCTATAAATTCGCCACTATCATATAAATATATTATTAATACCAGCATTATCCAGTAAAGTGTAATTTACGTGTTTTCCTACTATATGAGTGATAGCTGTTTATGTTATATATTCTATATATTAGTATTTTTGATAAGTAATATTGAACAATGTAAGTAGAAATATAAACCACGGTTATATACTATATATGTATTATTTGAATCCAATAATATATATTTAAATATATTTTTTTTATTAATATTATTAATATATTATATAGTATATATATATATATAATATAATATAATAATAATATACTAGTATAGTTATATATATATATATTAATATTTATATATAATATATATATTATATATATAATTAATATATATTATATATATATTTTTAACATATATATATATATATATTATATATATATATATATATATATATATATATATATATATACTAATATATATACTATATTATAATTAATATATTATTATAATATATATATATATATAGATATATATAATATATATATATATATATATTATATATATATATATATATATATATATTTATATATATTTATATATATATTATACATATTACATATGATATATATATAAATATAATATTAATATATATATATATTATATAATATATATTATATTATATATGATATATATAATACTGAGTTCCGTGCAGCTGTAATAGCTTTCACTGCAAAAATGCTCCATGGAGAAAGTCTATGGCACACTCCCTTGCGGGGCGGGTGTACAGGGAAAGTACGGTACTTAAGCTGTGCAAGGTGTTATATGAATTTGTATAAGGTGTGCATAGATCAAAAGAATTGCCTAATTATTGAGCTAAGTATGTGAGCTAATTTAGACACTTATGAGATATTGTATTTAAGTTGTATATATATTATGTGACACTCTTATGATACTAGGTTTATGTACCCTACAATTATTATTAATCACTTAGTGATCTACGGTAATATATGAAACACGCGAGCCATCATAATCTATAGGTCTCTCTCCCTTGATTATATATCTCCCTTACTACTATATTAGGTATACGTTGATGCGTAGAAAACTTTGTACAAAGGTAAAGAAGAATCTATGATTAGGCAACTTACACATAAATTCTCGAGGTGAAAGTTAAAGTATATATATATAGCATATATTATATATATATATATATTTATATTATTATATTATATATATATATTGATTATATATATATATTAATAAATTATATTATATATATATTAATTATAATATATATAATATATGTATATAATATATTATAATATATATTATATATATTATAATATATAATATTATATATATTATATATAATATATATAATATATAATATTATATATTATATTATATATATATATAGATATAATATTAATATATATATATATATAATAATATTAAATATATAATATATAATATATATATATACTATATTATATAATATATTATAATATATATATATATAATATATATATAATATATATATATAAATATTATATATAGCATATATTAAAATATTGCCATTTTTCTTACTAACTTTATACTTTGATAGTCATAGGTTAAAAACATAGCTCTAAACAAAATTAAAAATGCAGTAAAGTGTTTTAAGAAATATTTTCATACAAGAGTCTTCAAAACTCTCTTACGCTAAAAACGTGACCTTAACGCTCTAACCTTTATTGATCTCAACCTGACCTCAATCTCTTTAAACGTGTATAGCCAAATCTGGTAAAAGTCCTCGTTACTCACATACAACGTGATTTGATAAAAGGTCTTCAGTGCACTCGAGAGAAAAGCTCACGAATTTCCTTAAATAATTATATTTGTGTCAAGACTCTTTATGAAAATTAATTTCTTAAAAAATTGTTGCATTTTAATTTATAAGGCCTTCTTATATACTCCAAGTATATCTCTACGTTAATCTCTAGTCATCACTTCATAAACTTATGACCCTAACGTAACTAACGTATAGTTTATGTAAACTTCTACGCTATTATAAGGTAATATGTGAGGTTATTGAAAACAGCATTCTACAGTTTATTTATATTTATTAATCTTTCACATACTGGTGGATATAGGTCATTACGGTACTATAATCCCCCTATCTATATTAGTATATCTAGTACAATTAAGTGAAGTATTTAGAGTATTAAAACTAAGAGAATCTATTAATAATATAAACTTGATATCCGCCCTACTGGTATCTAACTTCATACTATATTGACCCTTCTATATCTCTGCAATATAACGTGACGTGATTTTGGATATATAACGCACTACTTACTTCTTATATATATATATAGGACTATATAATACGGTAGATGCTCTTGGGGTAGTAAGTTAAGCTCTCTCGTGAGCTACGCATTAATCCCAACCTCCATTTCGATCGCCCTTGTAGTACTGTATAATGGTATGTGATATACCTCCTATACTTTATCCAAGCCACTTCATTGTTCTGGATGAATCTCATATACTTTGGTATATATATCCTAATCTTCTATTATATTTCTCTAACTTAGCATTATTATATCTATTTCACTCTCTTATAATACCCCTACGTGATCTTGCGGCTCACCTAAGCATGAAAATTTATGCTGATCGTTTAAGCTATTGGTACCTTGTAGTTTAGTAGGTATTATACTAGTTTTTTTTATTTCCTGACCTCCCTCTTCTATGAAATAAGGCTGACCTAAGCACCTAGTGAGTGTGGGTAATCTTAAAAAAAAAAAAAAAAAAAATACAAAATTTCGGGAATTGTAGTTAGCATATATATATATATATATATATATATATATTATTATATTATATATATATTATATATATATTATATATTATAGTATATATATATATATAATATATATTATATATTATTTAATAATATATATCAGAGGCAACTCCTACACTTGGGCTGCTCGGGCTCTAACCTTTAGAATAACATTATAAATTAATAATACCTCTCCGTCTGCTTTTGATGTAATTAATGTTTTCTCTATATTTTTAGCGACTTTTTAATACATAATGAAAGAAAACAATTACATTATAATAAAATATAAAAGATTATTTAAAATATAAACTTTAAAAGTGTTATATCGTTTTATTTATTGCTAATTTGATATTTGAATAATGCTACTTTTCAATTATTTTTAAAAACTATGTGACGTCTCCACTCATCTGAAATAGCAAGTAAAAATTTTAGTTTATGTTCACTATACACATCCGCGAATTTAAACTTTTTTATATGTTCGTTGTTGTTTTTTTCCCTAGGAATCTATATAAAACACTTGTTTTATTTATAAAATAAAAAAATTGAAATAAGCATTTACTTGTTCTTTAATTTTAAGTGA
>JABUQX010070633.1:22500-27500 GCA_015478945.1 Trachelipus rathkii | reverse complement strand
GAAAGAGTTGGTATCGGATTCGGAGGAGTTGGCTCCGGCACCGGTGCTGGAGCCGGTGCGGTGCTGAGTTAATAAACATTCGTATAACAACAATGTTGGTGTACTTATATATGTTATCGAGTCTGTAGATTTCGAAAATAATGGTTTCAGAACCATCAGAAAAAAAATAAAAAATAAATAAATAAATAAATAAATAAATAAATAAATAAATAATTAAAATTTTTTTATTCTTTTTATGTTTATAACTTACAAATTTACGTTTTTATATACCCTAAAGCAGTAAATCAGTAAATCAAACAAACCTCCTCAACCCTCCGTGATCTATTGATCTATTGCTCTATTGATCTATTGATCTATTGATCTATTGATTCAAGTCATATTTTTTACTAAAATTGTCATGTTTTACATACCCTAAAGCAGTAAATCAGTAAATCAGTAAATAAACTGCCCTCCCCACCCCTTTCGTGATCTATTGATCTATTGATTCAAGTCATATTTTTTACTAAAATTGTCATGTTTTACATACACTAAAAAAGTAAATCAGTAAATCAAATCACCATGCAAGCACCCTCCTGTCCATTCGTGATCTATTGATCTATTGATCTATTGATCTATTGATCTATTGATCTATTGATCTATTGATTCAAGTCATATTTTTAGTAAAATTGTCATGTTTTACATACCCTAAATCAGTAAATCAGTAAATCAAACCACCATCCAACCATCCTGATTTGCTAGAGAAATTATGAGTTTTGTAAGATATTACTGTGTTAACCGACGATAATGTGTTAGAAACGTGAGCCTAGGTTAAGTTTTTGTTGAGTAATGTTAGGTTTGCCCGAGAATTTTGCAAATGTCTACGTTTATTCATAGTTCAAATGATGTTATACTCGAAACGAGTGACACTTTGATGAAGATAGTGTCGATTCATAGTTCAAGATGCTGGTATCTTTGATAGATTGGTCGCTTTGTTAAGGGATTTTGTTAGATAATACGGCTTTACCTGTTGTTGATATGAGGGAAAGTGGGAACATATCGAGATTGTATGACCTGTTAGCTACTTTACCTTTGATAAGTAGGGAATTTTCAGGATGTTAGCGAGTTATTCATACGCTAGGTATGTTAGGTTAGCATTTGTACATTATATTCTTAGTTCAGGTTTATTATGATATGTTAGCTTTATTGATGCTAAAACTTTGTTACGTAAGCATCATATATTCGAAGGTCAGTATATAAAGAACTTATTTTTATGCTATGTTTATCAAACTGATACAGAATATGATTTAAATAAATATTTCAATAGATTATGGGCGGGGGGGGGGTAGGGGACTGCAGGGAATGGGTTGTTTGATTTACTGATTTACTGATTTGTTGATTTACTGCAGTAAAAAATTACGATTTACTGTGATATTTTATTCAAAGAACTTATTTTTATGTTATGTCAGGATAAAATTTTGTTGTTTTTGTTATGTTTGTTTAAAACTTTGTTATATTTACGAATTATTCGTTGAGTTAGGGTATTTAGACGATGTTATGGTAATTTTTGTTAAATATTACGAAGTTGATGTAAAACATTTGTTACGTTAGCGTTATATTCGTTGTCAGTATGATGATTAGACAGGGTTATACCACATTTAGCTGAGTATGATTACAACCGAATTGTAAAAATTAACATTATTACATTAGTGAAATGCTTGAAAAGATTGAAAAGGTTACGTTTTTGTACGAAGTGATGGGTACTTTTACTTTAATTGCGTGGTAGTGTGAAGTTTGATAATGTTGAAGTAGTTTATTCGAACGTATGGTGTGTTAGGTTTGTCGCACATTATATTTTAAGTTCAGGTTATGTTATGTTAAGCTTTATTAATGTTAAAACGTTGTTACGTTGCATATATTCGATGGTTAGTATATAAAGAACTTATTTTTGTGTTGTTTATCCGAAATGATACTCGAAATGTGACATGAATCAATAGATCAATAGATCAAAAGGTCATGGAGGGAGGGTGGGGAGGGGTTGATGGTTTGATTTAATGATTTACGATTTTCTTTAAATCAGTAAGCAATACAATTCACTTATGATATTTTTATTCAAGAACTTATTTTTATGCTATGTATGGATAAAACATTTATGTTTACTAGATACTCGAAACATTTATGATAATTAGACAGGTTATGATAAATTTTTGTTAAATATTACTTTGTCAATGTAAAATTAACGTTAATATGTTAGAGATATGCTTGGAAAAGGTATGAATAGGTTAAGTTTTGTATGCAATGTTAGTTACTTTACTGGTGTTAAGTGTGGAACTTTGTTAATGTTAACAGTTTATTCGTGCATAAGTTGTGTTAGGTTTGTCTTTGTACATTATTTTCTTAGTTCATATGATGCTAAGTTAGCTTTAAAAAAAATTGTTATGTTAGCATATATTCGCTGGTTAGTAAATAAAGAACTCATTTTTGTTCTATGTTTACCCGAAATGATACTCGAAATGCGACGTAAATCAATAGTTAATGTAAAATTAACATTATATTGAAATATGCATGAAAAAGTATAGGTTACGTTTTGTACGCTGTGCTAGGTACTTTACTGTTGTTAAGTATGGAACTTTGTTAATGTTAGTAGTTTATTTGTGCGTAAGGTGTGTTAGGTTTTGCCATTGTACATTATATTCTTAGTTCTGGTAATGCTATGTTAGCTTTATTAATGCGAAAACAATGTTACGTTAGCATATATTCGTTGGTTATTATATAAAGAACTTATTTTTGCACTATGTTAATCCGAAATGATACTCGAAATGTGACCTGAATCAATAGATCAATAGATCAAAGGTTCATGGTGGGAGGAGCGGGGAGGGACGAGGAGGACGGGTGGTTTTGATTTACTTATTTACTGATTTACTGCTTTAAATTCGTGTAAACTATTTTACTTTACTATGATATTAGATTCAAAGAACATTTTTATGTTATGTTTGGATAAAACATTGTTATTTTTATTGTATGATAATTAGATAAGGTTATGATAAATTTTGTTAAATATTACTATGATAAGGTAAAAAAACTTTGCTACGTTAGCATATATTCGATGAGATCTGTATGATAATCGGACAAGGTTATGATACATTTTTGCTTAATGTTACTGTCAATGTAAGATTAACGTTAATATGTTAGAGATATGCTTGAAAAAGTATGAATAGGTTACGTTTTGCATGCAATGTTAGTTACTTTACTGGTGTTAAGTGTGGAACTTTGTTAATGTTAACAGTTTATTCGTGTAAGTTGTGTTAGGTTTGTCGTTGTACATTATTTTCTTAGTTCATGTTATGCTATGTTAGCTTTATTGATGTGGAAACTTTATTACTTTAGAGTATATTCGTTGATCAGTATGATAATTAACCAATGTTGTGATAAATTTTTGTTAAATATTACCATGTTAATATAAATTAACATTGTTATGTTAGAGATATGCTTGACAAAGTGTTGCGGAAATGGGTTACGTTTTTGTATGCTATGTTAGTTACTTTACTATTGTTAAGTGTGGGACTTTGTTAATTTTAACGTTTATTCGTGTTTAAGGGGTGTTAGGTTTGTTGTTGTACATTATATTCTTAGACCTGATGATGTTATGTTAGCTTTATTAATGTGAAAACTTTAATATTTATATATTCGTTGATCAGTGTATAAAGAATTAGTTTTTATTTTATGTTTATTCAAAATGATACTTGAAATATGACTTGAATCAATAGATCAATAGATCGATAGATCATGGGAGGGTGGGGATGGTATGGATGGTATGGTTTACTGATTTACTGATTTAGGGTATGTAAAACATTACAATTTTACTAAAAAATATGACTTGAATCAATAGATCAATAGATCAATAGATCAATAGATCAATAGATCAATAGATCAATAGATCACGGATAAGGTGGGCAGTGTGGCATGGCTGGTTTGATTTACTGATTTACTGATTTAGGGTATGTAAAACATGACAATTTTACTAAAAAATACGACTTGAATCAATAGATCAATAGATCAATAGATCACGGATGGACAGGAGGATGGTAGAATGGTGGTTTGATTTACTGATTTACTGATTTACTGATTTAGGGTATGTAAAACGACAATTTTACTAAAAAATATGACTTGAATCAGTAGATCAATAGATCAATAAATCAATAGATCAATAGATCACGGATGGACAGAAGGATGGTTGGATGGTGGTTTGATTTACTGATTTAGGGTATGTAAAACGTGACAATTTTACTAAAAAATATTACTTGAATCAATAGATCAATAGATCAATAGATCACGAATGGACAGGAGAGTGCTTGCATGGTGATTTGATTTACTGATTTACTGTTTTACTGCTTTAGTGTATGTTAAACATGACAATTTTAGTAAAAAATATTTGAATCAATAGATCAATAGATCAATAGATCACGAAAGGGGTGGGGAGGGCAGCTTGATTTACTGATTTACTGATTTACTGATTTACTGATTTACTACTTTAGGGTATGTAAAACATGACAATTTTAGTAAAAAAAATATGACTTGAATCAATAGATCGATAGATCAATAAATGAATAGATCACTTAGTGGGTGAGGAGGGCTGTTTGATTTACTGATTTACTGATTTACTGCTTTAGGGTATGTGAAAACGTAAATTTGTGTTATAAACATAAAAAGAATAAGAAATTTTATTTATTTATTTATTTATTTATTCATTTATTTTTTCTTTTTTTTCTTGATGGTTCTGAAACCATTATTTTCGAAATCTACAGACTCGATAACATATATAAGTACACCAACATTGTTGTTATACGAATGTTAATTAACTCATCACCGCACCGTCTCTAGCACCGGTGCCGATGCCAACTCCTCCGAATCCGATACCAATTCTTTCTAGAAATTCAACTCTGAATCCTCTCACCAAATTTCAGCCTTCTACGAACACTTCGATTTTTTAAGGGGGGGCCCCTTTCGAGGGACCCACGGGGATG
>JABUQX010070633.1:0-7500 GCA_015478945.1 Trachelipus rathkii | reverse complement strand
GTCCAAAACATTGGGCATATCATCTATATAAGATCCCTTTCCGACATCCTCTCATAAACACTTTAAACATGAGAATAACATATAATATTTAAAAAAAAAAACAAACTTGTAGCTAGAATTCTAAAAATCGTTCCAAAATTAAGTACCAAACGAATTTGAGGGAATCTTCTGAACAAGGTCTCTCTCTCTGCTCTCTCTCTCTCTCTATATATATATATATATATATATATATATATATATATATATATATATATATATATATATATATATATATATATATATATATATATATATATAGAGCTATATATATCTCTATATATATATATATATATATATATATATATATATATATATACCAGTAATCTATCTCCCTATTCATAATTTTATAAATTATTATATGGCAGTTTTCCTATAATTTGACCTAGTTATATAGCGTTAGACCTGGTTCAGTTAGTTATTCAATGCGCCTTTACTCCGCATTATGCCTCGATGGGATTAATTCAGTGGTGACATGTTCTCCTTTTAAAGGTCTCATTAACAGTCAAAATAGAGAGAGAGAGAGAGAGAGAGAGAGAGAGAGAGAGAGAGAGAGAGAGAGAGAGAGAGAGAGAGAGAGAGAGAGAGAGAGAGAGAGAGAGAGAGAGAGAGAGAGAGAGAGAGAGAGAGAGAGTCAATTTTCCTCTTCGTTATTTATAGAGTACATTTTTCCCTTTTTTGACAACCTAGAATATTTATGCTTTTTCGATATACTCTCAAAATTTATTTTCTTTTTTATTATTTCATGTTTTGTGGATATTGAACACCCTCAAAATGCCTTAATCTTACACTCTATTCATTACTCTCAAAATACTTAATCTTACACTCTCTTCCTTGCCCTCTAATTGCCTTATTCATACACTCTAGTAGTAACAAGGGGATATTGCACGACGGTCGTTTTTACCCCATCTTACCTTGACCTTTTTGACCTCTTTTACCCCACCCTAAAATTTGGGCAAACCGTATTTTTTGAGCCCAAATTTTTTACCTGACTTGACCTTTTTGGGCCTTTGACCTTTTTGGGCCTTTACCTTTTTGGGCCTTTACCTTTTTGGGCCTTTACCTTTTTTGGGCCTAGACCTTTTTGGCAACCCCTAATTTTTTGGCAACCCCAATTTTTGGCAACCTTAATTTTCAGCAACCCTAATTTTTTTGCACCCTTTCGAAGAAAATTATAAACTGAACGTTGTACGTATTACCCCCCTATTTTATGCCCCCTAATTTTTTCGACCGTGGGTCATTTTTGCCCACGGTAATTTTTGGCTACCCTTTGATCTTCCGTGGGCCATTTTTTTTTACCTTGCCATATACCGTGGGTCAAATTTGACCCACGGTAATTTTTTGTCCTTCCTTTAGGGACTTAGCCCGTTTTTGATGTCTTTACCTTGTTTGACCATGATATTTAGCCTTTGACCTTACCATATACCATGGGTCATTTTTGACCCACGCTAATTTTTTGGCCCCCAATCGCCGTAAGAAGTATCTAGTGATGTTCTATTAGTGTTCTATGAGTATTAGATGAGTGCCAGGTGAGTGCCAGGTGAGTGCCAAGTGAGTGCTAATGACCAATGAGTGCCAAGTGAGTGCCAATGAGTGCCAAGTGGGTGCCACATAGTGCCAAGTGTGAGTGCCACATGGTGCCAACTGAGTGCCACTTTTTCAAGCCTTTAGCCTCCCTGAGGCCTAAGAATAGCCTAATATGGTGTCTACCCCTATTAATAGTATGAGGATTCGATTGGTGTACATTACAAGTTGCTAGATTGCTTCTTACTATGAGTTAGTATTTTCTAACATAGCTGACAGAAAATATATCTAAAGAGTTACACAGTTGAGACAGTGATCGCAAACGTTTCAGAGTCCGCGTCCGCAGGTCAGCCCATCCGCGAAACCGCCGCCGCGTGCGCCCGCAGGCGCAAAATTACCGCGTAACCGCCGCCGCGTGCGCCCGCAGGCGCAATATTTCCGCATAACCGCCCGCGTGCGTCCACCAGACGCAAAATTCCCGGCCCCACCAAAAATATGATATCAATGTAAACTATTCAAAAAATTTCTTTACACAATACTACGAGTCATTCATTTTTACTACAATTGTACGAAATTTTATTAAAAACATATACTTTACATACCTTAAAGCAGTAAAGCAGTAAAACAATAGAGGTGTTATTACCTAACACCTAGGGGATTAGTATGCTTTTGTTTACTGCTTTACTGCTTTAACTTTCTGCTTTACTGCTTTAACTCATGTTTTACTGCTTTAACTTTCTGCTTTACTGCTTTAACTTTCTGCTTTACTGCTTTAACTTTCTGCTTTACTGCTTTAACTTTCTGCTTTACTGCTTTAACTCACATACATTACATACCTTAAAGCAGTAAAGCAGTAAATAATAAGTGTTACCTAGGGGGGATTAGTATGCTTTGTTTTACTGCTTTACTGTTGCTTTACTGCTTTTACTGCTTTAACTCTCTGCTTTTACTGCTTTAACTCTCTGCTTTTTACTGCTTTAACTCATATATTTATTAACATTATGTTTTGCTTTTATATTTTTATTTTGTTTATTACTTTTATTATTTCTATTTTATTTTGTTTAATACTTTTTTATTTTAATTTGTAATGTAAGAATAAAAACACACATTTATTGTTTATATAAACATTTTTATTTTAATAAAATTGCACGAAATTTTAGTAAAAACTTTTGTATATAGAGTTTTTAAGGGAAGTAAAATA
Organism: Trachelipus rathkii; assembly: GCA_015478945.1. Classification (NCBI taxonomy): domain Eukaryota; kingdom Metazoa; phylum Arthropoda; class Malacostraca; order Isopoda; family Trachelipodidae; genus Trachelipus; species Trachelipus rathkii. Next base: position 4,739 of record JABUQX010070633.1, on the reverse strand, counting down.
GCGTTTTCATTTAAAGCATTTATTACATAATCAGAAACTATAAAATCATTGACATACAAATTTTTAGCATCAAATATATTTACAAATTTATTAAAACATACATTATTTAAAAAACATATAATGAAATAAATACAATAGACTCCACATAAATTGGAATATAAGGGCTGAACAGGGTAAGACATAGTTTTTACACAGCTTACATTATTATATTTTAAAAATAAGGTAATATAATGATTATTCAATATAAATTTTAAGTTCAAAGAATCAATTATGTGAACAGTATCGTTTTTTGCTCTATAAACGGAAATCCAATGTCCTGTTGAGGTGATGTGACGAGGCAATGTATTGAATATGAAGCAGGTGTCCTTCTCCAACTTTACAGAGTTTATTTCGTTAATAGCAAACACACCTAAAAAGCGAGGTTCATTTTTAAACACCGATTTTATTTCCTCTTCATTCATCTTTAATAATTCAAAAGTACGTTGCGTACTCTGTCAATTTCAATGAGTTGAGGATGCTCAAGATAGACCACTACAGTGATGGGTGATTGTAAGACTTGATCCAAAAGAGAGACTTAGTCCTAAGGTTCCCTTTCTCAAAATGTTTAAATGATAGGCGTTACAAGCTGAAAGGTCTGCAGTAAGATCATACGCATATAAATTACTATTCTTGGCGTATTCTTCAAGATTTAAACCTGTCCCGCTATCATTACATGATACATTATTGGCTATTAAGTCGTAAAAAGGACGAGTACAGGGAGATAGGTCTCCATTGTATAACATTTCATAATCACGTCCGTGAGGTAGTCCATTCACATGTAAACTGATGCCCCTAAGTCCGAAAGGTGTGAATTTATAGGGTGACTTTTTATAATTCCCGGAGTAGGCTTCATGTTCCACAATCCCTATTATTACTTTCTGTGGTAAATTTCCGTTCACAATGTTAGGGATATTGATACTCGATAATCCTTGAGTGAAATTAAATATCTTGGTCAACTCTCTTAATAGGATACTTTGCTGTAGTATTCAAAAGCGACTTTTCAATTTTAAAATGACGCTATGGTGATAATTTCACTTTTCTAACAGGTTCTGGACATACAACCGTAGCAGTAGGTTTACTTTTTGTTTTAAGAGCAAATTTAGGATTTGATCGTGATAAAATGATTCTAGTATCTACAGATGGTAGAATGAGTCTTTCTTGAGAGAAGATATCGCCATTTAATCGTCCGTAAAATTCATAAGTATTATTTATGACTTTAGCTGCTTTATCTATATGTGCAGCTTCATCTTTGAAACTGTAAAAACCACATGATTTGAGATGAGATTGCTTAGCATCGTCTGAATAATTTAACAAATGTTCTATATAGCTCCTATAAGGATAATTAGCAGCTGATGCACCTAGTGAAGTTCCGTTAAGATAGACTTCAACCTGGGTGAAACATGTATACAGGAAATTTGATTCTGTATATACTATATGGTCATCACCCGTAGGAAGATCTGTACCATCAGGTTTTGTCAATTTCGTTTTTACATATAAAAACACATTAGAGGGATCTAAGTACTGATCAGAAGTGCCTGGAATATTGAACTCTAGAGGAACATCTGTATTGGTAATTGAATGCAGAGGATTAATACTGATAAAGTTGGACTCGCTAACGCTAATCTGTGTAGGGTTCATGGAGAAGAGATCCAATTCACTCTTACAACAATCAGGACTAGAAGGATGAAGGAAATGCATCTTGCATGTACGAGCTCTGGTCGTATAATGAACATTTTCATGAAAAACCTTACTTATATACACAGCTCGTATAAAAGTTATCAGTTAGTAATTAAATAGCAAATACATCAATACATTTTTTCTTTAGAGTTTTTTTCCGCTTAGCCTTTTTCTTTATGACAATCTTCTTGTTCCCTCGACCTTGTCCTGACATTTTACGTCTTATTTTACGCTTAACATCATCCAACAGCTCATCTGAAACATCGGCTATACGTCTTTTTAATGCTGTACGAGGATTATTTCCTGCAGCAATATCTTGAATGGTATGCAAGCCTGTTCTTATAGCTTTTTTACCTATATATTCCCCACCTCTCTGAGTAAAGGCCTTGCACTTCTCCATAGCTTGGCAAAAAATCCACCAAGACCATACCCCCTCTGCATTTTTGTTCCCCTGAATACCCTTTCTTCGTCCATTATTACAGGAGTATCTTTCTTATACTATCTTTACACTGTGAGAGTATGTTAATGAATGAAAAATATATCTGACTACACCTCTTATATATTCCATTATGCTGTAATTACTGCATCTGTTTCTTTCTAATATGAACTTTGCATAACAGTGCTCCATCTGTAAAGGGAAAAGGATTTCCTTCTACATCTTTTATATGCACGCGTACAGAGTCCAAAATTTGATCTATTCAGAGGTAGATAATGAACATTAGGGAATGTTATAACTTTTCTTAATGATCATATACTACTCTTAATAAAGGAGCTTTAGTATTACCTACATATTGATGATCAATTATATTTGTATATACATAAGCCATACCTGGATGATTGAGCATCTCGGATTAGGGTACATGTATAATGCAGTACTCGATCTGCTTCATCTTTTTGTTCATGTGGAGTCATGCGGTTATTCTCCACAGATAGTATAACCCTCTTCAACATAGTAGGGATATCATGAAGTATATCCAACTCAGCATCACGTCTACGAATATGTTTGCGTTGCCATGGTGATCGTTCGAGAAAAAACATGTCCCGGTCTCGTAGGTTTACATTTACCTTTGAACTTAAAGATATTATTACTTTATCTTCATAGGTACGCATTTCAGTTTTGTATACCAAGTCCTTACACATAATACTCATATCAAAGAGAACGTTTAAATGACTAAAAATAGCAGGAACCGATTTAAAATAAGACCGTCGCAGAACAAATTCTTCAATGAAGTATTCTTTTGTAGCAAGTGTGGTCGTATTCATCTTTTTGGCAATTGTAGTTCTTTTCAGAAAACGAGTACCTTCCGCTTGTAATATAGTTTCAACACATTCTACACTTCTGTACACCGTCATCCAGAATAGATTGTGAGGCAAATTTTCTATGTCCGTATTTAATATCATTTCACATAATCCTACTTCGTATGCCTCTCTTTCAAGTTGTATAGGATTCATTAGCACAGTTGTAAAATCCGAGAGTTTATTATCAGGATGTAAATCCAAGGAGGCTGAAGAAGGCAGAGTTATATAAAGGTGATCTACACTCTCCATGATTATAATGACAACTGATTAATGATTCTTAACTTCACTTGCTTTTATATAAGTATTAAACTTGGCCGGATATCCCCTCCATTTCACAAGTAACTGCTTATTTTTCCCTTTTCCTCTCGTAGCTAATATTTTTTCAATTTTATATTCATGAGTTACAGGATTGAACCTTACTTTTTGTATTTCCTGCTTATAAAATCCGCCTTTTATTTTTTCACCATTTAAATCTTCCAGATAATATAACTTTAAACTATCACGACTGAATGGTTGGATATTGTGGACTTTAAAAACTTCCGTAGTCCAACCGGATTCATATCCTTTTCTAAACCTTTCTTCTGTTCGAGAAACTCTTACATAATCGTTTACCTTTATTCCTGAATTATCTTTTATTTTGTTTTCTTTTTCACCCATATGTGCCATACGTCCTCTAGTTTTTGACATCTCTAAAGGAGTTGACTTTATAGTTCTATGGTAAGACCTGTTATAAGAATAAGCGAGATCGTCCAGTATATCAATATATTTAAAAGTATTCATTTTAGTAAAATATCTATGCATGCGTTCTTTAATAGTACGTTGGACTCTTTCAACTATTGCCGCTTTGTTTACGGAAAATGTATTGTAATAGCTTATACCATACTCCCAGAGCATCTCCTGAAACTCTCGCCCCTTGAATTCCATTCCTGAATCTGTCCAAAATGATTTAGGTGTTCTCCGCTCGTCCTCTATAATTTCAAGTACAGCATCGGCAACTGTAGCTGATCTTTTATCTTTTATTGGCCTCAACCACAAGTATCTAGAGTATACGTCAATTGTAAAAAGTATATATTGAAAACCTTCATTATAAGAGCTGTATTTAATCATTTCCGATAAATCTAACTGCCATATGCTATCGAGCTGCGGAGATATGGTTTTCCGTGTAGGAAATTTTTTTCTTACAGGTTTATGTAGAGTAAATGCCTCTTCACCCTCCAAATATGCTTTTAACTCTTTTTTCTCAATATTAGGATACCTTAAAGCAAACCTATTGAAACCCCCAAAACTATTTGGCTCCCTCAGATTGAAGTAATACTTATCAACTACCTCCTTTGCCTCCATGTTGTCTACTGACACACGTGTAATATGTACTATATATATATATATATATATATATATATCTCTTTTATATATATATATATATATATATATATATATATATACTGCTGCTACTGCTGCATATATATACTATATATATATTATATATACTATCGAGCTGTGGATATATGGTTTTCCGCGAAGGAAATTTTTTTCTTACAGGTTTATGTAGAGTAAATGCCTCTTCACCCTCCAAATATGCTTTTAACTCTTTTTTCTCAATATTAGGATACCTTAAAGCAAACCTATTGAAACCCCCAAAACTATTTGGCTCCCTCAGATTGAAGTAATACTTATCAACTACCTCCTTTGCCTCCATGTTGTCTACTGACACACGTGTAAGCGTA
>JABUQX010070632.1:32500-56834 GCA_015478945.1 Trachelipus rathkii | reverse complement strand
CAAATTCGTTAAAGTAAAGAAGTTATTTTTCACTAAGCCCAATTGCCTATGAAGGAATTTTTTACGTAACATAATTGTAGATAGAATAAATAAATAATATATGCAACAATGTTAACGCTTTGAATGGTCATTAAAACCAAACTATATGTATTTGTGTCTCAATTTACAATATAAGATTGAGAAAAAGTTTCAGGTGGGAACATTTAATAGCCACAATTCATACCTTTATTCTTTAACATATAGATGATTTAAACTGTGAAATGTGATGAGGGTTAATTATTTGAGAAATGTAATATATGTTTAATAAAAAAGGTATGAATAAGAAAAGATCTTGGTATATATCAAACAGCTTATTATTTAAGAACGCATTTATTTCATATAAAAATAACATAGTATATATAAATAATACGATAATCTTTCCAGGGTGCAATTAGATCACTTCAACCAAGAACATCTTTTGTAAGATAATTTAGATATAAATATAACATATTTACATAATTTAAAGCGGCAATATTTTCTCAAGCTTTACCAAATTGTTATATTATATATTTCTCCTTAAAAGATATTTTTATATTTGTGTGAGCCTAGTGAAAAGAAAATAACTTAACAATTAAACTGAATCAGATAAATATTCATACAATCATATTGATTTTAATGACCTTTTATGTTCAATGCCAAATTGAATGGTAATTTGCTAAAAATTATTAATAAAAAGCTATGCTGTTTTAAAATATAAAGATAAATAAATTTTAATCTTTGAGTACTTAAACCTAAAATTGTTCCTTGCCATGACTACCACGGTTCGCCAGTTCAGCTTCGGTCTTAGAAACTCAGCAGTAAAGGTAACAACTAGTTAAGCCATAAGTCATTTAGCCGATTAGGGTCCCAGGTTAACGGAGACTGAGGTTATTGGAGCTGAATAACCCTGAGAATAGTGAATGAAGTTCATTCTCTATCTCTAGTTATCTTCTACCCACTCAGACGTATTATAATTGATGTATACATTGGCTCAGAGGGCTTTTAAGCACAATTTGGGGAAATACCCTCGGTTTTAAAATACTTCATTTGCAATATAGGCCTATAATTTATATATCCATGCCAGCGTGATTGCCGGTTTAGGGACTTAAGTTACTTACCCATAGGACAGTAACTTTAACTCGTTTGGGCCCAACCTGGGGGGTTGGTGAGCGAAAGATGTTTTTGTCTATAATTGCTGTTCAATTATTAATAAGCTATTAATCCTTAACTATTATTTTATTACCTTAAGTAAGCATAAGGAAATAAATATTTTTATAATGATTTTTAAAGATTCATAAATTAAGGAAATAAAAACAAAATCATATTTTTATGATAATGAATGTGTAGTTTTAGACACTATTTAATTTGTGATTATGAGCAATCTGATAATATTTTATAATTATTAATATAAATTAAATTATATAATATAATAATATAATTTAATTTATTATATATTAAAGATTATAAATTTATTGAGTTGTTTGATATTATATATATTTTTATATATATAATCTATATTTATGTATACATATTATTCATTATAATAAAATATATAGTTATTAATATATATATTTATATATATATATATATATATATAATATATATATAGTATATAGTATATTTATAATATATATGAGTATAATATATTAAGATATAATATTATATTTATATTATTTATATATTATATAATATATCTATATTATTATTATTATAAATATATAAAATATATATTAATATATATTAATATGATATATAGAAAACTAATATAGTAATTAGTAATATATAAGATATTATATATATATATATATATATATGTATATAATATATTTAAATTAATATATATATAATAATATTATAACTATAAAGTTATATGATAAAATATAATATATATTAATAATATAATGTAATTAACTTTATATTATTATAGTTATATATAATATTAATATAAATATATAACACAATTGAGTATAATTCATAATTAAAATTTAATAAAGATACAGAGATTATCTAAAACAAAAGTCAACAGAGAAGCAGCGTTCATAAAAGAAAATAGTATTAAAACTTTATATTAAACTGAAAAAATTAATTAAATGAATTCATTACGCAACTCTCCCAAGTGTACCTTTTGAATTATAAGTGATGCCGGATTGTATTTAATTAATATATATAATTAGTTCTTTAAGAGTATAAATGTTATAAATAAGTAATATTTCTAATAGTTTTTTTAAATTTTTATATTTAAAAGTATCAGTTTTATATATATAAATTAATAATTTTAAATAAAAAATAAAAATTAAAATATTAATAGATATGTTCAACATTACATCTAGTAAGGCCATCAATACCATATATTCTATCAAAAACTATAAAACATAGCTTTTTACCGTGGAAGTAAGTGAAATAGTAATAATAGCCTGGGAATTTGTAAAAATTGGCTATCAAATGAAGGGCGATAAAAAAAATGAAAAAATAAAAAAAATAATATAAATTAGTTAAAAAGGGAGGTTAATAATAAAAAAAAAATAAAAATTAATTTCCTAAATTTATTAAAGCAAATTTATATCAAATGATATATATAATAATTTTTAAAATAGAACAACATTTTTTTTATTAAAATACTCGTTAATAAATAATGAATACTTCTAAGTATATATCATATTGAATCTTAAGTAATCACTCACTCAATGATGGGCTATTTATAAGATGTTATACACGCTATAAGGGAAAGAACGAAATTACGGGAGTGCTCACATAAGGAGCAATTATTCGGTAGGGTAAATTCTTCAGAGGTGATTGTGATAGGAACTGAGTTCTCACACACCTGCCGGACGGGAGTTATAATCTCGCCTGTGGACCTTCTCAACGCTTTATGTCATTATAGTTAGATATTGGATCAACGAAAAAGGTTCCTACCACAGAAGCCACAATCTTGACTTTAACTGATGTATTTTTGGTGGAATGACGCTCTCACTATATGTCTGATACAAAAATCGAGTATGCCTGAGTCGGCCTAATGCATGGTTATAACTACTTTTACATAATTAATAGTAGATAAAAATTTGAAATGAATGTACGTAAAGATTTTATATGAGGACGCTCCTTGTTATAAATCATGAATGATATTCTTGTACATTTTATATGTTAATGTTAAATATTTATTTTTCATCCGAGGGATGGGCACTTCATGGCCCCCCTCATTAATGTAATCATCTCCCCACGTTACAAATGCTTGAGACTGCGTTCAACGTTTATATGTATTGAATTTTCTAATAAAATTAAAAATACTTACCCATGGATATAGGATAATGAGAAATATATAGGTTCTTTCACTTATTTTATTAGCAAAGACGAACCATTGGCCTAATATTGCTGATATGAAAATATATCCATTTTAAAATTTAAGTTTTTAAAAATATAAATTTTGTTTAAAAGTTGTTATTGTAAAAAAAATATAAGAATTCAATAGATATATAAACCATAAAATATATATGAATATAAATGAACAATTAAATCTCAATTCTCTCTATTACATAAATAAAACATAATTTATAGGCCCTATATAATTTAATATTATTATATATTATATTAAATTATATATCTATAATTATAATTATAATAACTATTATTTTTATTTTTCCTGTTTCTCAACGTATCGAACCAGCAAGCTGAAATATAGCACCTGAAAAGGCTATGAGCGTATTTTCAATCACGAAACTGACCTACGCACGCTTGCAAGCTCGCACGCAGGAACACCTGCACATTCTAGAACTGATTCAATTTTTTTTTATGAGTGCGACGTCATTCTACAACGATGATTATCAGTATTCTATTTTTTCTGTCCGCTATCTTTTGTATTTAGAATATTTTCTTTTTGGCTGCATCATTTAAATTTTCAGACATTCACTTTATTTATATCACGTTTCGGTTTAAAAGAGTGAACTTTAAATTTAAATATATTTTCATTTAAGTTTTTCATTTAAGTAATTTTCATCCAAAGACTGCAAAAGTAACTCATCAAATTGATATTTGTGGGACCTTTTCCCTGAAATGATTGACATATACGGTATTGAAGTAGCAACTGAAGTATTTTGATTAATATGTGTAAAATAAATATTAAAAATTGTAACAAATTTTACTCCCAGCTGAAAGATTTATCTAATTACATATTACAAAAAATTGTTTTTTTCCGGCAAGCTTTTGAGAACTATTGATTTTAGTAATTGTGGGTTTGGGATTCACCCGGCAATTTTTAATATTTGTTTTTCAAATGGAGCAATTTCAACCAACAACCTAGCGAAAAAAATGTCTCGGTGGAACCTCCAAACTGTGGGCGAATCCAAAACCCATAATTACTAAAATCAATAGTTCTCAAAAGCTTTCTGGAAAAACAGACCAATTTTTTGTAATTTGCAGTTCGATAACTTTTTCAGCTGGGAGTAAAAATTTGTTACAATTTTTAATATCTATTTTACAAATGAAGCAACTAGCATACGGTATTAAATACTTAATACTCAAGAGATTTAATACATCAACCCAAATATAAATGACATTAAATAAATTAATAGAACATACAAGTATAATAGAATAGAAATACAATATAATAGTAAACTAGAATACTTAAATTTGAAAATGTATCCTTTCTCAATTTTGCGTAAGCGTCAAAAATCTTGGTAACCCATTTATGTATCGTTAAAACATCTTCAATATTTGTATCGTATTTTCTCAAATCTTGATAGGATAGCAATTCCAGTCGAACTTAATATTTTACTAGGTTTCGTATGCTTTTTTTTCTAAATAAAGACACTTCCGAAACAAGACGACAATTTCTCCAAAGTAAGGAATTTTTGACTTAACTCTCTTGTGTTTAATATAATCGACAAAATATTCAAGACCTTATAAAAAACTTGGCAGTTTAACTGTCTACAATTACACAATTTCGTCCAAAGTTATTGATTTATGGGACCTTTTTTCCTGAAATGATTGACATATACGGTACTGAAGTAGCAACTGAAGTATTTTGATTAATAGGTGTAAAATAAATATTAAAAATTATAACAAATTTTTACTCCTAGCTTAAAAAGTTATCGAACTGCATATTATAAAAAAAATTGTTCTGTTTTTCCAGCAAGCTTTTGAGAACTATTGATTTTAGGAATTGTGGGTTTTGGATTCTCCCGGCAATTTTTAATTTATTTTTCAAATGGAGCAATCACAACCAACAACCCAGCGAAAAAAAATGTCTCGGTGGAACCTCTAAACTGTGGGCAAATCCAAAACCCACAATTACTAAAATCAATAGTTCTCAAAAGCTTGCTGGAAAAACAGACCAATTTTTTGTAATTTGCAGTTCGATAACTCTTTCAGCTGGGAGTAAAAATTTGTTATAATTTTTAATATCTATTTTACAAATGGAGCAATTAGCATTCGGTATTAAATACTTAATACTCAAGAGATTTAATACATCAACCCAAATATAAATGACATTAAATAAATTAATAGAACATACAAGTATAATAGAATAGAAATGCAATATAATAGTAAACTAGAATAATTAAATTTGAAAATGTATCCTTCCTCAATTTTGCGTAAGCGTCAAATATCTTGGTAACCCATTTACGTATCGTTAAAACGTCAATATTTGTATCGTATTTTCTCAAATCTTGATAGGATAGCATAACTATAATAATATATAATTATATATATAGCTATCTATGATTATATTATATATATAATTAAATATAATATAATATACTAATATTTATATATATATATATATATAATATATATATATATAATAATATCAACCCATCGAAAAAATTTCAGCCTAGGCTGTAAATAATAATTTATATATATATAATAAATTAATATATACTATATATTAATAGTATATATATATATATATATAGTATATAATATAATATATATATATATTAAGATAAATTAATTATATATATACATATATATTCATCATATAATATATATATATATAATAATATATAATAGTAATATAACATATATATATAATTAGATAAATATATATAATATATAATATTATATATACTTACTACTATATATATACTACGATTAATATATTACTTTATATATATATATAATATATATATATAATATAATATATTAACTAAGGAGAGAAAGCCTTCTCATTTTCCCACACGGACTATTTTGAACCTGGATCTCCTCGCTTTGTTGCAGCAAATGCTGTACCACTGAGCTAGCCGAGCGCCTGTTTCTGGCAAAAGATATCAGCTAAACACATCAAACTATTTGTGAAATTATTGTTTTCTTACATATTCTATTTCTACGAACAACGCTGTTGGAATTACATAACATATAACGGTTTTGTTAAGAACGCCAGGAATTAAAAATAAATAGATATGGTAAAAGATGTTTAAAGACCTTAAAAAAAATAGGATAAAATAAAATATGTGATAAACGATTAAAAATATTGATAAATAAATTTTTTATTTTCTTCCATTTATCATTTAGTGGTAATATACATTTTAAAGTTATTGCGCAAAGCTGAAATTTTTCTCCATCACTCCTCGAATTCCCTTAACCATTTTCTCACCCGTAATTTCTTGTACAATTACATCTCAACTATCAATAAAAGCTTTTTACTCCCACATTCTGCTTATGAATGGGCAGGAACCATTGCCTTTGTCTTTTTGGTTTATCTTGAACTCCAAACAACTAAGAGAGGGATATTTTCACTTGAATTGACAAAATGGTATTTTCAAGCAGGATTACGTTTTATTTCTATAAAAATCCTTCACCGCCTTTCGTGAAAGTTCACTCACATCATTGAATATTTTAAAATTTCCTATCATGTCATCATTACAATGATAAGGTGAACCAGATTTCAGGTATTTTTTTTAAGTAATAAATGATACTTTATTCACCTTGATTATAATTAAAAACACTAATTAAAGCTTCTTTTTATATTCACTTTATAGATACGGATGCCTCATATACACGATTTTCTTTAAGACTCTTCAAAATGATGTAGTTGGTGACGTGGAAGTGCACGTCAAAGGCAAGCCTGGAAAAAGAGACGTCCTCAGAAAAAAGCCACTGAACTGACAAAGTACACAAACCACACAAAAAAAACAAAGAGGAGGGCCCGGGGAAACAGAGAGCGGGGGGAGACGGGAACGCTGGTGGGCGAAACGACGTCCTCAGAAAATATGATGCCTCAACTACTACGCAAGCCTAATGGCAGTCAAATACAGTTGGATTTGTCTATAATAAAACCACAAAAAAATAATAATAGTAATAATTAAATAATATTTAGTACAATAAAATAATAATAATAATAATGTAATAATAATAATAATAAATTAAATAATAATAATAAATTATAATAATAATAATAAATAATAATAATAATAATAAATATAATAATAATCAATAATAATCAAATAATAATCAAATAACAATCAATATATTATAATCCAATATAAATATAATAAATAATAATAATAATATAATAATAAATCCAATAAGATAATAATAAAAATAAATAAAATAAATAAATAATTCAATTAATACACTACTAATAATAATAATAATAATAATAATAATAATAATCAATTAATAATAATTTAATAAACACTTAATAATAATAATAAAATAAATTAATAATCAAATAAAAATAAATTTTCAACAAATATTTTTTATTCTTCACGTATAGTACCCCTACTTTCCCTTAAAAAATTAGAATTTATTCCGAGATTTCGCAACCCATTAACGTTTAGTTAATGCGAAGTTACAGATATAGACTTAACGAAGGCCGTCATAAACCCACGCGCAACAGAATACAAATAATTCGACCAGTACTTATGTGTTCAACTAACGAAATTACGAACTAGATCATCGTGACTATCTAATACTATGAGCAGATATTCGACCAATCTTCATTCGGAAGCAATATAACCAACATAGTATGACGTCAAAAAAAGAAAGCACAAGTACGATCTCTTCGAGGCGAGTCGTTTGCTAGTTCATCTTGAATTCCGAATCAATATACCCTAGAATACAAGGAAGAAAATAAGAAAGAAGAATTCTACGAGAGGTCGAATATGTTGAAAAGCAATATCAGTGTTTTTAAGCGCGAGTTCTTTCTTTTTAGTTATCATAGACGCGTTTCTAGAACCCCTAAAGCAAAAAACATTCATTGGTGTGTTTCTATATCGATAATCATGATTTTCTTAACAACATTTTCAAAGCTGTCCGATCGTATTACAATCGGATACATGATGGATATACAATTTTCAGAAATATATTATGTCTTTTAGCATGACTAGGCCGATAGCGCAATATGGAAAAACTTTCTTGATCTATAAAATATGTAATATTATTATTATTATAATTGATTATTGACTATATTTTATTTATTTATTTATTTAAGGAATTAAAATTTGCCGACGTTTTATATACTGTACGATTAGTGTAAGATCTAAGTGACAATAATCTTATAAAAATTCTAAAAAAAAATAAATTTCAGGAATTTGTTTCATGAATTATATATTATTTAATTTATATTTTATAATAATATTTTTAATTTATTTAAATTAAAAATCAAATTGATAAACAAAAAATTTAATTAATTCACATATTTTATTTTCTAATTTGAATACATCCACAGATCGTGTCTTTACGTAAGTCGCGCGAAACGTTAATACTACCCGGCACGATCAGCACCCCAGAATTAAAGACTATAAGTATGAATTATGTGATTGGTTTGGGGAAAGAAAATAAACTGCGCGATCCCTAATCCTTTTTTTTTATAAACCTGAAATAGACAACGACGAAAATCAAAATGGCGGAAAGTCAAAAATCTGCAAGATCTGGCGATGAAGCGGATCGGATTCGAAAAGATCCTCCTCGGTGAATCATTTACTTTTTGATTTTATTCTGAATCGAATGACCGAAAAACACGGAGCGAAGGAATTAAATTTTAACCCGATATTATCGCTATTCGGCTCGGGCGACGACCAAAAAACCTCGGCGACCTATCTTCACTTTCTCGAAAACGCGACGAAAAATCCGTACAAGACGACCGAAGCGATAACCCTCGCGGTGAGCGAATATTGTATGGTCGCAAGTTGCGGCAAGAGAGTTGTCGATGTCGTTACCACTTACGACTGATCAGAAATCCGACCAGAATGATAATTTAAGACGAACTGATAATAATACCGAGATATACGAAATCGTGATTAAAAGCTATTGACATCTCGCCCCACCCGCTGCGAATGCTTTACACTTGATGGCAAATCAAATGAAACATAAAACATTAAACATCGTGGATGCTGAGGTTTGATGGTATCGTCAATCAGAGAAATCTAGGAAATATAAAAACCGTCAAACTGCTGATTTGAGATAATATCGATAAGATCAACTTTTTCGGATGATGAAAAATCATCCAGACCATTCAATCATATTTCCAGATATAAACTCACTAAAACTAACGTGCAAATGTCGCCGCGAGAGGACGTCTGGATTAGACCTAATCGAAATGTGTAAGAAAAGGTGCCCCCCTCTTATTTTGAGACGGTCGGCGAAAGCTTCGGTTAGCAAAAACGATTCAGAGTTTTTAAGAGTAGATAAAAAAATCGTCAAATTTGATTTCTCTAGCAAAATGCGGAAGCTTCGTATTCCACCATTAAACCAATTAACTACGTTAACCGTGGATTATAACAACATCGAGGAAATTATCGAAATCTCATCGATGTTTAATTTGCAAAAAATTGGAATTCGTTTAACCCATAGGGACCAATCCACCGTTGTTAGCGACGATCGCGTAAGATTATTGGCTGCGAAAACGAGGGTAAATACGCTAGAATTGATCTTCAGTTTCTCATCGGAGGAAGAACTATTTCCCTACTACGACTATTTTATGTCGGAAGATACTTTCAGTAAATGCGACAATTGTTCTAAGCCACAAAATATTAATTAAATTAATTAACGTGTGTTGTGGTGAAAATTTGAAATAGAACAATGATGCCGAATGGGAATTCAGAGAAGCCCCGCACACAAGGGACAATTACGCAAAATTGCAAGCGATAACCTTTTGACGTAACAGTTATTTCAGCGGAGAGAAGACGAAGGAGAAGCAGTGTCAAAGCAGCAGCAGCAGCGACCAGCAGTCCAGCAGCGACGCGAAATAAAAGCATTATTAGAAATGTTGGAACTCAATTTTCGGAAACTTCTTACGAAAGATCGTGATGAAAGAAACGTAAATCGAAATAACCACATTTCTGTACAGGTCTCAAAGAGCATTTAATATACCACGGTTATTTTTCTCTTTTTATGCGCCCCAGAATTCATGGAAGGGCAGTGCGCCAAATATGCATTACATCGAGTGGTATCGTGGCTAAAGTGAAAAGTTTGAAAACTGATTAAATTTATCACGTATTCCTGGGGATAAACTAAACGTTTTTCAGAAATCCGTTATTTACAACAACCAAAAAAGATGATTGGAAAAGTCGACGGTTTCTTGTGAATTGAATTTACGCCAAGACGTGTCACAATTTTAAATGGCTTATCCTTCAAAGAAACCAAAGATTTAGATACCCTTTCTCCATTCCGATTTCCGAATGTGCGTATCTTATGTTCATCTGTAAAAGCATTTTGAATTATGGAGAATTTTTGAAGAAAATTGCATCTGGCTCTAGTGGTTGTGAGTATATATAAATACGTGTTCGAATCTCTTTCCGAATTGACCGGAATTAGAAATGCGCGTGAGTAAAGGAATCATATACCTTTCGTCAGCCGAGAACTGCACGAAAATGATACGGATATTGGAAAATAAAGCGTTTTAAAAAAGTGGTTGTAGAATTAAAAAATCGGATTTTCCTCGAGAAGTTCTTATTATGATATTGTACGACGTCTCATCCAAAAAACTGGAAAAGTCCGTAAATATCTTTCACAATAATATTGGGTAACGTTTCTGAGCTACGCGATTGTTTGTAATTTATATTGAACAATTTAGTGGTTCTTTAAACAGAGGAATAGAATTTAATTTTGATCGATACGTAGCGTACGGAGAAGAAGCCGTTTAGGCGCTATTTAGATAGGATACCTTATCACGGGACTCCAATCCTAACTCATATATCGAAACCACATCTGTTCGAAACTATGTTATCTATTAGTGAACTTATATCGACCAACAATATGGTGCAGAGGAATTCAATCAACGATTTAGGCCTTGGAGTACCACTAACATCCGGAACAATATACTCTCGTTCCCAGAGGGGTTGTTTTGCCAGCTATTCTGACGATCGTATATACTCCGTGAATACAGGCCGAACAAGAGAAAAAAGACACTTTCTTTATTCACCAGAGTTTCTATTACCTGTGTTGAACAAAAGAAAATATGCTATGTTTTTTGATTTCCTGACGTTAGCCATTTACTTAGTTATGCGAAAGTAAATTCTAATTTATCACTGAGTGCCATGATAAACATTTCATTTGGCTTGTTATTCCACGTGTATTATAATCATATAGAGATTTTACTCAACATACATTTTTGAAAGTCTGTTCGACGTTATACAATGGAGTGGATAACGTGTTAAAGTGAAATTAATAAAAAATATGAATTGTTTTTTATTATAAAGTATTTATTTAGTAAATGATTATATTATAGAATATAGAAAAACACTACAAAAATTATATAATTTATATAATTTATATTTAAGGAATAAAAATTTTCTGAATACATTGAATATTTGTATTTAAAACACCCAATTGTACATCTCGTCTTCAGTTCTTCTTTGAATAAAATCGAGAGTAATTCAAAAAATATTATGTTTAAATTAAATCCGATTATGACCAACATAGGACGCCTGTCTCGGGAAACCCAATATGGGTCAAAGGTCTATTGTGCAAATTGTGACAAAATAATTTCCGACTTCAAAAAAATTTTGGAATAGTTTTTGGTGTGTCCACGGCGGAATTTTTAGAGATATTATACACACTTAGATCTCGATTCTCATTATCAGTTTTCAGTATAAAACCGTCATTTATACTGTGGCGGAGGTCCACACGATAGCAGGTTATTCTTTTAGTTTAATGAATAGTCTCCTCCACAAAAGAATAGCCGTTATTCTTTCTATTAACACACTTTTGGAGAATAGGAGTGACTAAAATTAAAACAAATAGATTGGAAGAAAATAGTATTAATAAATATATCTACTTTTTCCCTGATCAGATACTGCTGAATATACAGAATCTCTCGCCTTACCGTTTGAACTCGCAAAAAGCGGGTTTAAAACGTTCACATATGAAATAAAGTTGTCTGAATACGTATTAATTATCTCAGTAACCCATTATGTTAAGTATAAATTTATCTTCAAATCGATGTGAGACCGATACATATTGGTACGCCAAATCAGGGAACCTAATTGAATTCCGAAGGTTCTAATGTGCATAATTTTCGAAACTTAAAAAAAATTTTTTTTGTGAATGTGTATTTATTATTATTATTTTCATCTGAATTTTTTTAATTTTCGCACTTAGACCTCGACTTATTATGCAAGTTACCCTTCCATGACGTCTCCAACATTAATGTACTATATCGTGCCTGAAGTCGACTAGTTATCCCTAAAAAGGTGGTCAGGAGCCATGGCAGCACGTTAGGTCGTTCTGGTCCCCATTCAAAAATCACTATAATATAGTGTCGCCTTACGGGAATCGCAAAAGCGGATGAACGCTTTTGAACGCTTGCGAGTACCATTTTGTTAAGCTTCTAGAAAAAGTTGGCAGTGGGCGTAAAGTAGTGTTATAGGAGAATAAATAAGTCACCCTAATCGGAAACTAATCATAAGTGCAAAGGCTAAGTGCAAATTCCGAAACTTTAAATTTTTTTTTTACAAGTTGAAATGTATTAATTATTATTTTTCATGCATTTTAGGATTTTCTCGCACTAGACCTTCGACTGTATATCAGTATTCCCTTCCGACTCACTAGTATATTGGGTTAAGCGATAGTTTATCCCTATAAAGGTGTCGCGGTGTCGCGCGAGCACGTTATGTCGTTTTTATGCGGTTCCCTTGCGAAAAGTCACTATAATAAGTGTCGCCTTACGGGACTGAATCGCAAAAGGGCTGAAAGTTTCGAGTACCATTTGTTAAGCTTAAAGTATCTTCAACCGATTGGTTATGACGTCATATAGTGACGTCTAATCGGGAACTAGTAGTCAACACTCGAAGGAGTTTCTAAAGTTGCAAAAATTTCTCGCTCACAGACTTAAAAAATAAATTTAATTTTGAAATATACTCTGATTATTTTCCTTCATTGAAATTCGAGTTTAAAACGGTGGTTAGAAAGATTATCAGCTAATATCTACCCTAATTAGTTAGGAAAACTTTGAAATACTTTTGACCTTAAAAAGATGCCTTTGCTATTAACAATACAAAAATAATAGTCATCGAAGTGGTTTCTTTGTTCTCTACAAACCATTGGTACAGCAAACATCAGGCCGCTTCTCCCTCCGTTTGTCCACTGGCGCAAATGCTCAATACATGTTTTGCATACCTAATAGCACGGGACGCCAACTGTTGGTCGTGTTTTTTATTCGAAGCTTTGACCCATCCATATATCACTGAGAAACAATATCATGCTCATTCGTAGAGCAAATTATAGATAATAAGTGTCGTCGTCCCTAACAACCCGGTGATATTCCAGTTGCTAGCTAAATGGCCGTGTACAATATATGCAAAATATGTCCGTTTTGATTTTCGCCTCAAATTCATCTTGAGAGTAGCCATATCCTCTAAAGCGTGTGATCTACCAAACATGATAACAGCTTAATGAATACGAGGGGGAAAGTATACACTACATCTTAGTGTTCCAATACTATAATCATTATATAAAAGTTATACTTCACACAAACCGCATAGTTATATGACGTCTACTATATTACGCTACGTCTCCACTTACATTTTTGGACGGTTGAAACAAACATATCAAAGATGAGTCGTAACGTATATACTTATAAGTCGACCATATATTCCCAACAACTTAAATATTTCTTTATATTTGCTATGAGAAAGAGCTACAAGTCAAGATTTAACATGAAAGAATAATTATTGTATATATACATGTTAAAAATTTTATATATTTCTTATGAGAAAATAGGAACTTTAAAACCCACATTATATAATGCAGAATCTAAAAATAAACATAAAATCTAAGAGTTTCGACATTGCGTCTGAAGATAAACGTCGCACTATATCGGTTGGAAGCGTAGTTATTTAATACACAAATAAACACCACGCGATGTTATGTGTGAGAGGCATAGCCTAAGCAACTATATTGCAGCGTCATGTCAAGTGTGTCACACACACACACAGCGTTCCCTTACATCCACACACGAATCTGACATAAATGAATAATTAAAGATGTGTGCGACTCTACAGGGATTTTTGAAATATATATCACTCACACAATAAATTGAAACTGACTACACAGCTTGATGTCGTTAGTTACACCATTTGTATGAAGTGCCTAAAAGTTATTTCTATATCACAAACGCGAGTCGTATACAGGACGTTAGCATTACCATATAAAGTAACACGGTCAACTAAATACCAAATTACCAGAAGAAAAAATTTTTAACTAGTTATAGTGAGCGTAGTATGTCAGAGTAAACGTCTCTATAAAGAGTGAGATCAGAGATCTCACACACGAAACTATAAATATATTATTCTATTATTTATTGTGCTAAATATTTGAGATTATACAGAAAACTTTTAGTTTTTTAGAAATTCAATAATAATTCTATCTATGTATATTGTATTAGAAAGTTTTCGTTCACCTGAATGAACACACTTTAGAACTATTATATCTAATGATTACCCTTTCTAATAATGATATACTAGAAACAAAAAATTCAGACACAAAACATCACAGGAATTTTAATAATAAATCGAATGGATGTACCACATCACGATTTTATATAGTTTAATATATATACTCTAAAAATGCGTAGAGGATAAATAACGACAGCTTTCCTTCGAGCGAGAACGAATTTTCTATTTGATATAACAGTTTTACTTCCGGCTATCACCTTTTGATCAGAAATAATAAATCTTCTACAAACCTATTGCCACAAAATTATCCTATCGAGAGTCGTTTCAACCTAATGAATGATTTTAAGTTCGCAACATAAGCTATATGATATACTTAGAACGCTATATAATTCGAGTACCATTTGTATTAAAATGCATTATAAAAGTAATTACTATTATCAAAACCACTATAATTATATGACGTTATCAATTATAGTGACGAATCCATAATCGGGAACTAAATAGATAAGTAGTCACGTAAAGGCTAAGTGAGTGCAAAATTCACACGAAACTTAAATTTTTTGATGCATAAAAATTAATTTAAATATATTATTTTTCTATATATTTAAATTTTTTTAGATATTTCAGTAACTTTTAAGACCTTCGTATTATATAATCAGTTCCCTTCCTGACGGTCACTATATCGGCGTTGAAAGCGATAGTTATCCTAAAAAGGTGTAGTTATAGTAGCGCTAGAGCGTTATAGTAGTATCAGTTAGTGTCAGGTTCCTATTACTTCGAAATAGTCTATAACTAGTATAATATATATAGTGTCGCTATATATCATTACGGGTAAAATATCGCAAAGTGATATGATAACTGAGCTATATACAGAAGTACCATTTTTGTTATTAAAGGCTTAAAAGTTAATTCTATATCAAAACCGATTATGACGTATCTATATGTATTAGACTCATTTAATCACTAGGTAATAATATCTAAATTACAAAGTCTAAAGGTATTATACTATAAGTGCAATAATTTCTGAGAAAACTTATAAAAAATATATTTATATATTAATATATAATTATATTTATTTTCATGTAAATTTTTTTATAGATTTATCGTCCATCATATAGACCACTGTCGAACTTATATCAGTTCCTTCCTGTACAGCCAATCTATATTAATCTGAGGTATATATGTTGTGAAATATCGATGTATATTTAAATTATCCTAGAAAAATGTGAGTTAGTCTATAGCTATAGCGAGCACGTTTGCGCGTAGTATTTTCGGTTTCCCTCACGAAAAAGTCATACTATAATAAATATTATATAGTGTACGATAAGTTGCAAGTGAAATTTCGCAAAAGCGTATATAGTATATATATATATGAATATATATATATACTATATATATATATATATATATATAAAATATATATTATATATATATTTATATATAATATATATATATATATATATATATATATAATATATTATATACATATAGTAAATATATACATATATAATATATTATATAATATAATATATATAATATATATAATATTATAATATATTATAATATATATACTGAACGTATTAGAGAGTTGATAAGTTATAACCTAATATATTTATAAATGTTTTGTTTTAAATGACATTTATATAGTCTTAAAGGGTCCACTAGCATATTACAATATATACAAAATGCTAATCTTTTTAACCTTTATTTAGTTTACATATTATATATAGCGTCTATTTGCATATTATCTATAATTATCCTAAATATATATTGAAATATTATAATTATTATATATAAGTGATACGTATATATATACTTACAAATATAATCTGTATCTATATATATATATATATCATATATATATATATATATATATATATATATATATATATATAATATATATCCTATAATATATATATATATAGTGATATATACTATATATATGTATAGACGTATATATATATTATATATAAATATACGTATGAGATATATATATTTAAAGATTTATAATTTTACGAATAAATAAAACTTTTAGAAAAAATCAGTATTTCATACCTACTACAACACTGCAGAATATTTACCGATATATATATATACAATCAGAGTGATGAGAAAATAATATATATATTTTATATTAATGTGTAAATATATTATATTATTAATTATTTTTATTCTATACTAATATATATATATATAATATATATATATTATATTATAGACAACGGATGCCTATTGTGTAAATAAATATAACGAAGCCTGGTGCAAAAATCATCAAGATGATACTGTTACTTTCGACATGATGAACAGCCACACCATTAAGGAAGTTGTATTTGCTATGCCATATCCAGCAAAATTCAGCGTCATAATTAATGTAAATATAATTTCAACATTTGAAAATTATATAACTATATAATTATAATTATATAATTAGGATTACCTTAAATGTCAGGTTGATTTATAAACTATTTTTAATTGCAAGTAAAGTGTATAGTATTTTTTTTTTTAAAGAAATATTTTTCTCATAAATAATATTAGACAAATGTTTTTCCACTGATTCAAACTCTACTTGATATAATGTCATATAAATAATATAACTCTGTAGAGTGACTTTAAGAAATTCTTGGAAGTTTCTCTATAGTCTTTTAAGCGAATCTTAAAATAGGCTTGAAATATCCTAACTAATCTAAGATACGAGGATTTGTGAATAATGTTGAATGAAAAATGTTAATCTTTTTTACTTTAAACTACAACTTCCTGCTAAAACATTATCCTGGATAGCACCTTCGTTTCATACTGTTAACGTTTTTTCATCTCAGGGGTTTTTCAATCACCTACTATGTGTCATTTCTTTTATTTCGAAGTTCTTTCCTTAGCCTCCTCCTATGTATTTTGTGCTATTTTATTACCTTAACTGATTATACTTGTTAGATTGAAGAGAGAGAGAGAGAGAGAGAGAGAGAGAGAGAGAGAGAGAGAGAGAGAGACTTAATTCCAGCAAACTTAATTTCTTCATCTATGTATTCATCCCTTACTTCCTTAGAACAAAAGCGTCTGTTGTTAATATTCTTGAAGTTTCCTTGCCGGCGACTTCTCTAGTCAGCCTTACATTTTTATATCTATAAATAAATTTCTAGAAGGTAATGAATATTGAGACATCCTCAAAATTTCCTGTATTTAAAAATATGGTGTTCGTTGTTACTTGAATTAAAAATTTCACACCATTCCGGATGACTGTTCTGAATTAAGGATATTTCTACAACATGGCCTTTATCCTTCCTTTGATTAACTCATGCCTTATGCAGATATATTTTCTCAATACCTCTCTCCTTTTCGTCTTTCTATAACTCTACCGTTTTTAGTCAGAGAAGGGATGAGGAATTAGCTAATGGCCCAAAAAAGGGAGTTTAAAAAATATACAAATATTTACACATCATTCAAAAACATCTGGCATTCCACTTAAAAGGGAAGGATTAGAAAGATGTTCCGAAGGAACAGAAGTTCCACCTTGCCTCGGGCCTCTTTGCAATCTTTAGAATCCCCGAACCCGCTGTGCACGGAGTTCTTTCATAGACATAAGAAAGTCGGAGGAGAGACATGCAATAGATGGAAATCACAGTGGCGAAAATAGGTGAAAGAAGCGGTTACTTTGTGTGAGTTGCTTAGAAAATAACAAGGATTAGTTGACTAGGCATCCACTGCGGTTTCTGATAGTAATATAATGTTGTTAATTTGAATTTTTAAAGCAATGATGGACGTGATTGTTTGTCGTAAATATACATAGAAGTTGAAATCACGTCTCTCCCATACTCATGCGTGCGTGCGATACGCACACACCTCACACACCCGCATATAAGTATACATGAACGCGCGATGCGCAAATATTTACAATCAGACACAATTAAATACAAAAATGCAGTATTAATATTAGGGAGGGTTCAGGGCTCGATACTTAAATCACCTCTCCGTCTTTCACCGGTTGGCGCCGAGTAGGTGGCGATTCTCCACCTCAACTTCTGTAGCCACTAGAATGACAAAAAAAGAAAGTAATGTATTTACGATACCGAATTTCTATCCTACACTTGCGTTGTACTCCCGAAGGAGGGATAGAATACCGTCTCTCCCACATACTGTGGACGTGATGGAGTTAGATTAGAACACATGAGAAATCTCGCTAATTATGTATGCGTGGAATTCGGACTTTCCCAACAGCATTTCACTATATGCTAGATTTAAAATTAAACTGAGATCAACCACATGACAATGTTTATGCACATGATCAAATAAAATATAAAAAAGGGGGGCAAAGATTCAACTTTTAATCATATTATAAGACACGGATTTGTGTTCAATGCTGCACACACACAAAAAATAAAATAAAAATAAAAACCAAATAAAAAATTCGGTACTCCAGAGAAGGAAACTTCCAACACTCTCTTTTCGAGATGTCGTCAAGACTGCTGGATTTTTTAAGAGAAAGCGCTACAAACCCCTCCCCTGGGCCTCTCCATGATGCCCACTGGGCTTCCCTTTGGTTGCCATGTTGAACTGGTGCACGTATTTCTTTCATCGCTTTGTAGGAGAATCTATCCTCGAACTATCACCGGAGACAGTATTCCGATAGGGTCAATATCAAGTCGAGATTGTTTAAAATAGCCCTTAAGGGGGATATGAGATGGGGTATTCCATCGTATTCCATTCCATGCCCAGAACCTTGATCGTGGTGTCGTCGGTGGCTGCGTTGTTCTCCGGGAACGTAACATTTGCGCTTTGGGAATTCTACACCCATTCCCGCAGGTTGAGACCAGCCCGGTCAAAAGAAATCTTGATTGGCAAGAGAAATCCTCCACCTCCGCCTCGATGTTGAAGGTACCGAACAAGTTTTCTACATAGGTGTTTTCATAATCCGTGTCCTAATGTCAAACGGGATGTTGAATACAAGCAGACAACAAGAACGGAATGCAAGTGGCTCCGAATAAGACCGAGGTGAATCGATAATTATCTAGGGAGCTCTTTGGAGTCAGAAGGGTCTTTTATCCACAAGAAGCGTGTAGAGTTTAACTCCTCAAACCTGAGGCGTATCCCCAGGAACGTCATCTCTATATCATCCGCAGTCGCATACTGTCTTAGCCTAAGTTTCAGAAAGGATTTAACTCAAATATGTGATGAGGGAAGGTCCGCTGTGGAGATGCTGGTTGAAACTTGGACTGTTGGAAGAACAATCAAAAACTAACCTTACTGCAGTAGTAGACGAAGACTTCCGGACCCCATGATGGGTCAAGTAGTGCAATTTGGCCAAAGGATAGATCAGAGTTATTGGGGTCACCTCTTCAATGAAACCCTTCTCCAGTAGATCTCTTATAGCTTCGGAGTAATTTTCCATAAGTTCAGGGTCTTCTGTTAATCTCTTGAGGACACTATACAAGCGTCTCTTGGCTAAAGCGTAATTGTTTGAAAGTGGCTGGTTCGTGGAACGCCAGGGTAACGGTCCTACATATCGATCATCCTCGAATGACAAATTCTCTTCAAAGGTCTCCATTGTCCTTTTTTCCTCTTCTGTGAACTGTTCGTCAGGAATGATACCAATTTGAAACAAAGACCAAAGTCTCTCCAAGTCTTGAGTGGGGATTCCCGTCTACCCTGACGGAGGGGACGGGACGAGTATGTTGCCCTTCGTTAATCGGCGGACAACCGTTGTGAGAGTGCAATCGTTCAGATACTTCGGACGTATCCATCATTGCTCCATCCTCCAACTGGGGGGGGAGGAGGGACAGTGTTGCTCGGTAATCAGAGAGCATTCAGTCAGAGTTACTCGTTCAGATTCCTCGGGAATGCTCGTCACTCTCTCTTCCAACTGGAGGGAAGAGGGGTGGTGTTCCCTGTAATAAGAAGGGAAGTCCGGCCTTAACTCGTTGGCTAATCGAACCTCTTCCCTAAAGGTAGACACATCTGTTACTTGTGAAACGGAATCTCTGGAGGTAAAAGGCAGCGACCCCCAGATCATGTCACCCACGTTGGTCTTCATGAGGTTAACGCCAAGACGAGACTAATATGACTTCATAAATTTCCCTATGATGTCTGCTCCAAGGAACAATTTGACCCCGATAATTGCGTCGCTGACCAGATACGGGTTCGCCAATGGGAAGTGATGCTTCCGCAACATACTGGTAGTGTCAACTAAGCCAGAAATTTGGAGGTCGGAAGAGAATTTATTCACCACAATGGCTGTGATGGGGATTGTCCCATCTTTTGTTTTAGCCCTCATGGTGATGACGTCGTATAAAGTTGCCGTCCTTTGGTGATTGATCCCTTTGATGGCTATCTTCACCTGGGTGAAGGTACAAATTGCAATTTCTGTGCCGCAGATTTAGACACCAAAGCTTTTTTGGGAGCACTAATCAAACAGAGCTTTCACGCTGAGAGTGCCAGCTCCCTTATTGGTAGCTAAGTTTTCCAGAGGGAGGGCTATCCCCGACCCCCCGAATAAGGGGTCATTAGGTTGCTCGAGACTGCTTTCCGTGGGGGTGTTGCGAAGAAATCGGCTGTTGTCGAGGGCCGTTCTCGGTTTGGTAGGCTTGTTAAGGGCAGAACACGACGTGATGGTCTGATGCCTGATAAAAGAAGCAAGCTTTAGCATTCCGACAATCTCCAGTGGCATGGTTCTGTGACAAGCATTTTTCGCACCAACCCTGAGCTATAACCACCGCCCTCCTCGACTCTTGTGTTGCGAGTAACTAGCACTCCGTTGAAATTTGGTCCCCTTTGCAAAATCTATAGTTTTGATTGTCTGGTTTCGCCGGATTGATTTCCTGTTTCGTTGAGGACTGGGTTCTTGGGACAGCTTGTTTGGTCCCTGTAGCAGTCAACATGGTGAAAGCCTTCGATCTGTTGGTGTCATTCTGTCGTTAATCTGTTGAATCCTTCGAAGACTCCTCCCCCTTGACCCATCCTGAAAAGACTTTGTTTTTGTAGAGGAGGGTCTGATGGCTTCAAAGAAGACATGGGCATGGTAGATCAGGTTCATTAGGGAATTAGTGGTCCAATTTTTTTTTTGCCTTGGCCCATGGGTTCCTTTAATTGTTTCCGCTGGTAATTTGAAGGAGAGCAAGGTTTCTAGGAGGATGGAACAACTATCACAATCCCCGACCATCTCTTTTGTCTTTAGAGACTGTGAAGCAATAGGTATCCACCTTAAACTTAAAGAGCTCTGAATAATTGTATTTAGGGGACGTAGTCCGGTGAGTCTCATGATAAATGTCTCAATGAGTTTGGACCTGTTCACATAGTTATCCTTGAGGAGCCTCTAGGTTATGCCATAATTCTCTCCCTTCACGGAGAAGCCCGACATCTTCTTCTTGGCGCTGCCGCATAAGCTGTGAAGTAGAGTGTTTAACTTCTCTACTGGTTCGTAACCCTGTTCCTCCACCATGGGCTCAAAACTCTCGATGTAGGAAGAAAATCCCAGAGGATCACAGCTGAAAATGGACAGAGTTCGGGTGAAGGGCTTGAATAAAGTGGATGGCCTGCGCTCCCCTGGGCAACATATGAGGCTTTGGAGGGTGATAGGGAGTTCCTCCTCTCCAAGTTCAACCTTTCTCTTTTTGCTAGTATTTCATTTGGCCGATTGACATGTATTCGAATGGTCGTATTTAACCGATCGCATCCTTCGTAGTCCTCCAAAACTGTTCATGGTCGAGAGAATCTTGAATGATGGTGTCGCTTTCCTCCAGTTTCAAAGTGATAGCTTCCAACTTTTGAACCAACGTCAGTATCGTCACAATTTTGCGAGTCATACTTTGTCGTCAATACCCCTCTCTCGCAGAGCAAAGTCATTGAGCTTCCCTTTGTCGTTCCGCTTTTCTTATCTTGGGCCTACTGGCGGAGCCCCCGACTTTGAACTAATTCGCTGCGATTACTGGTAGCTAGGCACGTAGTCGCCGTCCGCGTTTACGCGCGCCTCTCCTATGTTTCTCGAAGTCTGTCATGCTATTTCCGGTCTTCTGCTGGGGGGATCCCCAACCTTCTTAATCGGAAACTATTGCGATAACGACGTGCGTGTTTCTCGCGGGTATTTACGGGGACATAAGGGAAAAAGAAAATATAAATTGAAAATATTTCAATTATTCTCACAAACTGAGGTGAAATATTTGAAAATATTCCCAAACGTATTTCTTCCATCGCTTGCCAATCAACTTTTTTTATGTGCTAAGAACAACCTCTTTCTTTTAGGGAAACCATTTAGCGTATTGGAAAACCCTTCCTAGGAAATATGAACTCGAAGACGTTGCCTGACCAAAATCCCACAGTCAGGACCTTGGCCGCTTTGTGATTCCCTGGTCACTGTTCGTGTCTCTGTACTAATCAATCTTTCTTGAGTCATGAATATGCAAGCCGCAAACCCAAAACGTTTCCTCGTTACAAACTCCCGCATTTAGACATCTGGGAAGGCATAACGGAATTTCCGCGACTGACTTTTATTTGTCCCCATCCCATAATCATTCCGTCTTTGGCTGGTCTCTTTTCTATCAACAGAGAAGGAGTCATTTCGTATATGAATTAAATATCATAAGCCTGGAATGGTTCCACACAGGCACACATCTCTTTTTTGAAAATTGACAGGAGTTTAATGCTTTTCTCTTATCGATTTTTCCAACCTCAAATGATTTTTCTTTACTTCTCTCTTAACTCCTAAATTACTGTGATGGCACTCCTTATACTATAGCATTACAATGGACACATCTTTTCCAAACTCATGTAGTACATACTTCATCCTTTGACTAAGGATCATGTGACTCGTCTCAACAAACGTTCTCTTCCATTCTCCTTCATTTCAAAGGACAGGCCAAAAGGGTAAATTAAATCTAACACAGGAGAGAAAGAAAAAGAAAGAAGAAATCCAAAACTAAACGTCAACACCCCCGATTCACGTCTCTTGGATGGTGTATAATTGAAAAGAAGAATGAATTAAATATCATTTTTATTTTACCAGTAGATTAAATGAAAGAATGTGCATAGTTTCTTAATATTTTATATTAAGAAACTATGCGCATTCCTTCATTTAATCTACTGGTAAAATATAAAAATATATTTATTCTTCTCTTTCAATTAATTACACATCAAGAGACGTGAATCGGGGCGTGTTGTACGTTTAGTTTTGGATTTTCATTCTTCTTTTTTTTCTCTCCTGTGTTAGATTTAATGTTTACCCTTGTGCCCTGTCCGTTTTTTAAATTGTGTTTATATATATATATATATATATATATATATTATATAATATATATATATTATATTTAATATATATATATATATATATATATATATATATATATATATATATATATATATATAATTATAAAAAAAATATATAATATCTAAAATTTAAAAAAAACCCCTTAGTTGCTAACTAGGTAGAATTATAATAAACAACACATTAAAAACACTTTACTAAAACATATAAAACTGATAAAATTAACAGGGACGAGCTTTCGCCA
>JABUQX010070632.1:17500-20000 GCA_015478945.1 Trachelipus rathkii | reverse complement strand
AGGCCGGACCCGGAGCTGGACCCGGAGCCGGAAGCGAATCTGAAAACAAATATAATATGACAAGTAAGGTGTTTTTCTATATGTTTTGGGCAGGGCTGGGGAGCCGGCAAATTTTGTCTGGCTTCGGCTCCGGCTCCATCATTTTAAAATTACCCGGCTCCGACTCGGGCTTCGGCTCCAGCATTTTAAAATTACCGGCTCCGACTCCAGCTCCCGTTCAGGAATTTTAAAATTGTTCGGCTCCGGGTCCGGCTCCGGCTCCGGCTCCGAATCCTAGTTTTAATTACTTCTCAATTTACAGTTATGAAATCATTAAATCTGTTACAAAATTTTGAAGACATGATGAAATTTAATGTTTGTTAATGACATCCTTTTTAACTTAGAATTAAAAACAGAAAATAATTTATGGAAAATAAGAATTTTAAGAAATACAGAAAAAGAATAATGTACTTTTTTTTTTCCTAAATTTTAATATAATTCCTCTTTGAACGATAAACTACCTGTACATTTACGTAATATAATTTTATTAATTTTTTTTTCTAAAAAGCATAAAAATTATATTTCAGTTTTATCCTAAGGTTTAAAATAATTCATCATTGAAATATGAGCTGCCTGAACATATGTAACATAATTTTATTCAAAACAGATTTTATATATATATATATATATATATATATATATATATATATATATATATATATAATATATATATATATTATAATAATATATTATATATAATAATATAATTATATATAAATAGTATATATATATTATATATATTATAATATATATATATATATATATTATATACTATATATATATTATATATATATATATATGTTATTATAGATATATATTATATATAATATATATATTTATATATATATATATATATATATATTATATATATACTTGTATGAATAGTCATTTCACAATTTTTCGTATTCCATTTTTTATTGATATTCGGAAATCTGGCGAGAACACTGGTCGGTGCGGTGCGGTGTGCCCAAAAAGCCCACACAAGGGCCGCATCCGGTCACTGAGATTTTGATTGGGAGCACCGATCCGCAATGCACCAAAATGAGCGCACCGCACCCGGTGTGTTGGCCAACCCTTATATATATATATATATATATATATATAATATATATATATCTATATCAAAAAGATATAAACATCATATATATATATATATATATTATATATATATATATATATATATATATATTATATATATATATTATATTATTATATAAATAATAATTATATTATATTATATATATATATATTAGTTTATATATATATATATATATATATATATATATATAATATATATATATATATATATATATTATATATATATATATATATATATATATATATATATATATAATATATATAATATTATATATATATATATATAATATATATCAGAGGCCACCCCTATACTCTTGCTTAGCAAGAATTAACATTAGAAAAACGATCGATACTTTACAAATATCAAAATGCTACGATAAAATGCTCTATTTTTTTTTTGGTTGCACGAAAATTGGTCAAATGAATTAAAATATTACATAATAAAAATAAAAATATCATGTACAAATTTGAAACAAAAAGTGGTTAAGAATCATTTCTCTATACAAAATGCTATTTCTTCAAAATCCATTAAAATATATATATATATATATATATATATATATTATATATAATATATAATAATATAATATATTAATATATATATATAATATATATATATTATATTATATATATATATATAATATATAATATATATATATATATTATATATATATATATATATATAATATATATATGAGAGAGGAAGAGAGAGAGAGAGAGAGAAGAGAGAGAGGAGCTACTATGTTATATTAAATATAGTTGCTGGTCTCACGCTGATCATATTATATATATTATATAATATATTTATATATATATATTAATATTAATATTATATATATATATATATATATATATATTATATATATGATATATCTATATTAGTGATGTGATCGACTAACTCCGCATCACGCTACATTATATTTGAACAACCGCAACTGTGGTACATACTAGGAACTACATATAATAATACGCGGTATTAGTCACGGTATTACATACATATAACTACATCATAAACTGCACCGCAAACTGCAACTGCAACCGTAACTGCGGTTGTCAGGAAGTATTTTTTTAAAAAGTTATCTTCTAAATACTGTACTAAAAATATATAATAATAGTGCAACTCCTTAACATATCTCTCAAGTATATATATATATATATATATATATATATAGTGTATAAAAAAAAATATAATTTTTATATATATTATATATATATTAATCATATTAAAACTCTGTTTGAAAACTCCTTTATTCTCATTTTAGCATCTAATAGTAGTAGAATTGAGTGAATCAAGTATATATATAAGATTCTTTAATATGGATAAAGTTGTATTTTGTGATAGATATAATATTATGATCTAATC
>JABUQX010070632.1:7500-10000 GCA_015478945.1 Trachelipus rathkii | reverse complement strand
GTCGGTAGTATAGGCAATGCAGGCAAGCAGGTTGCAGTGACTGCTTGAGCTTCGCTGGAATTTAAGGAAAACGTTCTATTGAAATGGAGTTGAGTGGGTGGATTACCAAGTAGAGGCAGGGGAGCTGCTGCAGTTGCAGCATAAGATTGCCTTCGTCTAATGGGATATTTGTCTTTGAGCTGGTGAATGGCATCTCTCCTGCTCAATTTTTGCATGGCATATAACTCCAAAACCTCCGGTTCAAACAGGTAAGATAAGCATTTTAAGGAAGATGCCCTGTTGGGCTCTCCACAGTTTTTGGAATGTGGTGTGTTTTTACAGGGAATGTGAAATTCTTCTCCGAAGACTGGATATATGTCATGTTGTCCCCTACAGTATTTTCGTGGATAACCAAACCACTGGTATTTAAAGCAACGTCTGGGTCGGGGAATAAACGTAAGAACACTGTTGCCTGTAAACCTATTTTCCCTTTGGTAGGTGGAAAAGGGGTGCTAAATGTCAGCAGTAAACGAGGATTTGGGGTATGAGGTGAGTCCCGACGTGGGGAAAATCTCTAAACTTTAGTAATAGGAAGTCATTTTTACTGTAGATTTCTTAGAATGACATCAACATCTTCGTCTTTCCTTTCTAAATAACAAATAGTGCCTTTGAATGTGTTTCTTATTTCTTCAGGAGTACAAATAAGATGGATGTTTCCGAGAGACGTTAAGAATGACAAGATAGAACTTTAATTTCATGTAGTAGCTTGAACGAGAAAGGACCCACTCTTCATTAACGTGACTGGGGGTCTTCAACTTCTAAAGCTTTTTCAAGTGCATCGCTAAGCATAATGGTTCTTTGCTCAGTAAAAGCTTTAGAGGTAGTGGATTGCAATAAATAATATAATGGGAATGACGTGCCATCTGGCAGTCCCAGAGAAGGGGCAGCATATGGAGTAAACAAATGAAAACGACTATAACGTAGGGCACCTTTTCGGGATTGCCCCAACCATTTGGGTATCTGAGGGTTACCCGGTGACGAATCACTGACATTATGCAGAGGACTTTCAGGTGTAGTAGAAGAAAAAGAGGTAACATCAGGTCTGATAGTAGGAGGGACAGAGGTAGTGTCAGGTTGGGAACCTGACAGATGGTAATTTTTATTGTTGTTGCTGTTGGTTTGCTCACCTTGGTTTAAAAACGTTATTTCTTGAATGGCCAGTTTCATAAAAATTTAACTTTAGACTTCTTC
The DNA here is from genome assembly GCA_015478945.1 of Trachelipus rathkii. Lineage (NCBI taxonomy): Eukaryota > Metazoa > Arthropoda > Malacostraca > Isopoda > Trachelipodidae > Trachelipus > Trachelipus rathkii. The sequence goes on along the minus strand of JABUQX010070632.1, from coordinate 8,770 downwards.
TCCATATATGAGCAATAATAACAATAAAACAAATGAAGCATATAAGTAAATAACAGAATGGGTTGGAAAGGTGTATATTTCATAAAGAATGGTGGTCCTTCTCTCCGCAACAGTTTACAGGCCAGCGACCCACATAATCTCCTGGACCCTACCAGTGTGGTAGGTTGTGGATATGACCTCGGAAGATCCTCCCGGAACTCCAAGTTTACCCCCCGTGCACCATACGGCACCTAATAAACCTGACGTAGAGCCCAAGATTATACACCAAAATGCAGTACAGCCTCCTTAGTGGTTAGCTGAATGATCGGATTCCCTAAAATTGGCGGCCCGGTCAAAGGTAAGCTAAAAGACAGGTTTTTCTCCTGTACCCTCATCCACGGGGAAGAAGTGTAAGGTGGGCTGAAGACCCATGCGAGAAGAGGCACCGGATTGCCCAAGGGGCTGGGACGGGAAAAAAGGGAGGACCTCTTGAAAGAGGAAAATTACATTCAAGTACTTAAAGGTACTGACGGGTGGGAATTAAAAAAAAAAAAAAATAGATAGAAAATGTGGAGTAGGAGGGGGGATTGAAAGATAAATAATTCGAAAAATGATGGGACAAAATGAAGATTAAAAATTTTGTATGTGACAATGCACATAATTAGCGCTAGGGCCGTAGGAACGCGCGAACACCCCAAAGCATTGGTTCTGTCACTACGCCATCATGTTCCAGGTTATTCACCAAGAACATAACACCACAACAAGAATCAATACCCCTGCGGGGATATATATATATATATATATATATATATATATATATATATATATATATATATATATATATATATATATATATATATATATATATTATATATATATATATATTATATATAATATATTACTATATATATTATTATATATCAGTTGGCGATTCCATGCCTGATGTGTTTGGACGCATGCAATGCTGGAAACTAAAAAGCTAAAGAAAATGCCTATCCTCTAAAACTATATATATATATATATATATGATATATATTAATTATATATATATATATTATATATATATATTTATATATATATTATTATATATATATATATATATACTAATTTAGTGATGCAGGTAACATCCGCATCCGCACATTATTAAAAGATCCGCATCTGCGCTTTGCCCTGCGGATGTGCGCGGATGTTTATTTGTCGAGGATTTGATAAAAGAATTTATAATAAATATATTTAAGATGAATTCTGAAAAAAATAAAATAAAATGAAAAATAAAATGAAGGCAATTCAA
>JABUQX010070632.1:0-2500 GCA_015478945.1 Trachelipus rathkii | reverse complement strand
TAGAAATCTAAAACTTATTTGCAAACAATTTCCTACCATTCACACCAATAATAAATCTTACATGACTAATTTAGCTCAATTTTACGGCCTTCCAAAAACCCATAAACCCAATCACCCTCTACGCCCGATCATTTCAAATATCAATTGTGTAACATAAATTGTCGTCATGGCTCTCTTCTCAACTAAAACCTTTGATAGGCAAAATTTCCAACTCTCATCTTCCAAATACGATAGAATTTATTAAACGTACTCAATCTTTAAATCCTTCTACACATCAGTTTTTAAGTTTTGACGTTACTTCCTTGTTCACATCTAATCCTGTTCAATTCACACTCGATCTTTTGGAAAAATACATTCTAGAAACAAACTTCTCTCTAAACTATCCTTTTGACCTTATTAAAAAACTGATTCTTCTTTCTCTCGAACATAGTTTTTTCACTTTTGATAATCTTTTTTTCAAACAAACTTATGGCCTTGCTATGGGATCTCCTTTATCCCCCATCTTAAGTAATATCTTTATGGAGTTAATTGAATTTTATTATATAACTCATCATCCTCTTCTTCTTAATTCTACATGGCTTCGTTATGTAGACGATATCTTTTGTTCAGTTCCTAAAAACACTAATATCAATGACATTTTGCACCTAATTAACAACATTCATCCTTCTATTTCTTTCACACATGAGTTACCCCAAAATTTCTCCTTACCCTTTCTCGATACACTAATTTCCTGGAAAAACTCAACTTGCTTGTCATACTCTGTCTATAGGAAACCTACATCTTCATCATCATATATACATTGGTTCTCTACCCACACATATAGTACAAAATTAGCCACTCTTACTTCACTTTATCTTAGAGCCTTAAATATCTGTTCTCCGTCTAATCTATTAACAGAAATTAAATTATTACCTCATCATATCATCAACTTAGCCTACCGCAAAGCAAAATTAAAATATTATAATAGTTATCCCTCTACTTCCAAAAATAATATAACTTATCTTCCCATTCCTTTCAATTTAAATTATAAAAAAAATAAACAATGTCTCCCTAAAAACATTTTCTTTACTAAAAACAATACCATTCCCCTTAAAAAAATTGTAAACCTCCCCAAATCCGTTAATAATAATTCTCAGCTCATTTAAAAGATTCCATGTTGCAATTGTTCAAGGTTTATATTGAAGAAACAAACTATTTTCACAGAAGGTTATATCAGCATCGTCAGGATTTAATCAATGATTCTACAAACTCAGCTCTAACTTTTCATCTGGCAGTTAATAACCATAAAATTAATTTACAAGATGCTTCTCCTTTAAAATATTGCAATCAGGTTAAAAAAAGGAAAATAATAGAATCAGTGTTAATTTATAATACAGACAATTTTAACAAAATTCCAGGCGAGATAAAGTTGGATAAGATTCAAAACTCCTTTCTGCTTGCTTCGAACCTCTTAAAGGATATCAAGAAAAAAGATGCGTAAGGACCAACCAACTCTGAATCAGTATTAGTTTTAGTTCATTTTTCTGTAATGTGTTTCAGTTCTTGTCAATTTAACATTCTGAAGAGGCCTTTATAATGTACTAGTGCGGAAAGCTAATTTGTTATATAAGTTTTAATTGTGCAAATATTTTAATGTGTCGATAATGAACATTTTGTTGTGCCAAGGATATATTTTCACATAAATAATTTGTTTACGTCAAAGTGAAGTCTCTCTCTCTCTCTCTCTCTCTCTCTCTCTCTCTCTCTCTCTCTCTCTCTCTCTCTCTCTCTCTCTCTCTCTCTCTCTCTCTCTCTCTCTCTCTCTTCTCTCTCTCTCTCTCTCTGTCTTCTCTCGCTTTATTATATATATATATATATATATATATTATATATATATATATATATATAATTATATATTTATATATTATATATATATATATAATAATATATATATATATTAATATTATATATATATATATTAATATATATATATAAATATTATATATATATATTAATATAATATATATAATATTATATATATTTTATATATATATAATATATTATAATATATTATATATATAAAATATATATATATATATAAATATATAATATATACGTATATATATATATATTATATTAATATATATATATATATATATATATATATATATATATATATATATATTATTATATATATTTATATATATTATATATATATATATATATATATATATTATATTGGAATGCTAATACACTAAAATATAATTTCTTTGATTTTTTCTAATTGAAATTTTCCAATTAATATTTGCATAGCAATTAAGTTTTCGACATCAATAAAATACTATAAATGATTGCTTAGGATGAATTGAGTTCTGGACGCTTCATTAAAGGTTAACACCAAACTCTGAGAAGACGACAAAAATTTCTTAGTCCAAATCAAAGATATTTTTTCTATCATGAGAGAAGAAACTCTCTGGGATTTACTTCATTTGTGTTTATTATTACTCATCATATATCCTCT
>JABUQX010070631.1:50000-62500 GCA_015478945.1 Trachelipus rathkii | reverse complement strand
TTTTGCCTCAATTTTCATTTTTTGCAGAGGTGTTTTTTTTTCTTTTTTTCCTCTTTCTCTCTTCTCAGATAATACTTTTTCTTTTTCACAAAGTTTCTCTATATTCTTTTCCATGCAACGATCATAAGTGATTCTCTAAATTAGTGGTGCTTCTTCCTTTGCGAATTGCTAGAATAAGTTTTATTTGACATTTTTGCATTGGCAATTCATTTTGGGGGAATTTTTCTTTCATGGGGGAAAAAAAATGAAAACCCCCTCCCACCACGCGTCTTTTTTCTATCTGTAACACTCATTTTTTTTTCTCCTGTGCGAAAAGCAAAGAAATGAAAAATTCCTATTTATTTCGTGAAATATTTTTCTTTAATTAGACATTTGTAATTTTCTGAAAAAAAAACTGAAATATTATATTACATACTCTAAGGCTAAGGCATAAGATAGTTTTTAAAAAGAAACTTCTGACAACGCGCACTGGCTATTCGGTTGATAGTTCCTCAGTGACAACCGCTACCGGGTTTTCTCTGCCCTTAGCTGTGTGGTAGTTTTACAGTTGACTACGTATTATGTTAGATATCCAGTGTTATATACTATATACGTCAAGATAGAGGTTGTCAAAAATGAAGCTGCGTTGCGGTATATCGATCTATCACTAAATGTTTATTAGTATATAGTTATTATATATATATATATATGTATATTATATATATATAAATATATAGATTATATATATTATATATATATATATATTATATTATATATATATAATTTTATTTACTTGTTCAGCTTCCCTAAGAATATATTTAATATAATTTATCTAATTTAAATTGTTTTAACTTTAAATGTATAGCTGCGCAAGCTACGAGAGATATAGAGCAAAAAGGTTCTGAGATAGAAGCGACCTTTCGTCAACGAAGGCTCAGTCACGACGTTAGCCATTCGTTAAATGGTCAGTCCTAATCTTTTGTTTAAATGGCATCTCTAGAAAGGCGAGCATATCTCAAGTCGTTTTCGACTTTCGGACCTCTTTTTCAGATTCAAATCTTATATCCCTCGTTAAACCTATGCATATATATATATATATATATATAATATAATATATATAATATATATATATATATATTATATATATATATATATATATATAATATATATTATATATTATATAATATTATATATAATATATTATATATATATTATATATATATATAATATATATATGATATATATATATATATACTTTTTGTATACTCTTTATCATGTAACGAGAACGGCAGATCCTACAGTAAAACAATTATATATTTGGAATCAGCGGAAAATTCTAGGGAGGGGTTTTTAATTTATTGTGGTGTGTGTGATTTATTTTTTTTTTTTTTTGAATTTATTTATAAGAAAATATTAAAAAAAAATTTCCCCATTTAGAGGGCTCGAGCCGAGGGGGACAGAGGGGGACGAAGTCCCCCGTCGTCCACAGGAGGCCGAGAGACCCCGCTCCTGCCATCTTGCGGTTTACCCTATGTATTCCTTTAGTTAAAAGTATATAATCATCAAAGTGTAAAGGAAGTAAAATTATTCTTTTTTAACTAAAGGAATTACCATAGGGTAACCGCAAAGGATTGGGGAGATCGGAACTCTCGGCCTCCCGTGTGGACGACGGAGGGACTTCGTCCCCCTCTGTCCCCCGTCGGTCGAGCCCCCTAAATTGGAATTTTTTTTTAAAAAATATTTCCACAAAAAAATAAAAAAAAAAAAAAAAAAAAAAAAAAAAAAAAAAAAATAAAAACCCCCTCCTTAAAATATTCCGCTGATTCCAAATATATAATTTGTTTTACTGTAGGTGCTGCACGGGTTCTCGAGTTACATGATGTCAGCTTTAGACACTGACCATATATATATATATATTTATATATATATATATATATTATATAATATATATATATATAATATAATATATATATATATATATTTATATATATATAATATATATATATATATTAAAAACTTACTATTAATTTTTATTTCTGTATAAATGTTGTGTTTTTAATATAGATTACATGAATTCGAACACATTTAGCTTTGACGAAATTAACATAAACGTAATTGTTCTGTTTGTTTTAGGGTATTTACAGAGTAAGAAAATTCTCTATTTCAGAGTCTGCACTGTTGTGCGTAGCTGCCAAAGAGCGTACGGTGCTTAAAAAGTGTGATTCTATTGAATAGTTACATCTTTTTAATAGTTAAAACTTTTTGATCATGTTCATCCACACTTAAATTCATTGTTAGTTCATATACTAACAGCATATAAAAAAAAAAAAAAAAAACAAGAGTGACTGAGGTGTTAAAAACATAATATGATATATATATTATATATATATATATATATATATATATATATATATATTAAATATATATTAATATATATATATAATTAATATAGTATATATATATAAATTATAGATATATTATAAAATATAATAATATTATATATATATATATATTATATTATATATATATATATATATAATAATAATATATATATATATATATTATTATATATAATATATATATATATATAATATATATATATAAGATATAGTATATATATATAATATATATATATATTTATCTATTAACCCTGGGTTGCTTGAACGTATATTTTGAAGATATTTTATTACAGCTATTAGAACATTTTTAAAGAAACACATTACAATAGCTCATACAAGATGGAGAAGAAAGAACACACGCATTTCTCAGATCACCAGAAAGTGGCCTCGCGAAACAAAGGCGAAAGCTCCTGTACATTGTTTGTTTTAAGTGTTTTTCAAAAATGTTCTAATAAGTGTAATAAGATATCTCTCAAAATATACGCTTCAAGCAACCCAGGGTTAAATAGATAAATTCTAGATATAAATAAACAGAAATAGCTTTATGGAAAAAATACATTATATATATAATATATATATATATTATTAATTATATATATGATATATAATAAAATATATATATATATATATATAATATATATAATATATTATATATCATATATATATATATATAGAGAAGGCGAGCGCCAGCCCTTAAATCTTGTTTAGAAAGAGGTAATGTGATCTTTGAGAGAAAGATCATGAAAAAAGAAACTACAAAGAATATTAAGAAGAAGAGACTAAGGTTTGATTGTTTTGTTTTCAAAGAAGATGTAGTCATAGTTATCTGGAAGATTATGTCGAGTAGGTAGATGAAGGAACTGTATATATATATATATATATATATATATATATATATATATATATATATATTATATATATATATATATATATATTATATTAATATATATATACTATTATATATATTACTATATATATATTATATATATATATATATATATATATATTATATTCACGTTTACAAAACATTTCTCCAATTTAGCTATATTACTTTTTAATTAAAAAGAGGAAAAATCTTCCCGTAAACAGCTACAATTTCCAAAAGTCAATTTTTAATCAAACCATTTTTTTTACTTTTTAAATTAAATTTTTTGTATTAGTTTCCCACGCAAAGTTAGATGATCACTTCTCCTCCTCCGAATTTTCGATATGGAACTTTAAAAACCTTTTCCCCTAATACCTTTTATTAGACACAGGGTTTTAAGAGAGACGTTCCCGATGGAGGGACGTGGGGGAAATCCGGAGATGGAGGAAAGGACGTAGGGGATATCCAGAGATGGAGGGGGAACATGCGGAAATCTGGACACTACGAGAGGCAAATTGCATTCAAATATCACCTATATGCACGCAAAGCCTAATAATAATTCCATTTACTCTAATTCACTCCAACGATTGCTCTTTATAACAGTATATTCGTGTGTGTGTGTAGGTGTGTGTGAGTGTGTGTGTGTGTGTGTGTGTGTGTGTGTGTGTGTGTGTGTGGTGTTGTGGGTGTGGAGAGAGAGGGAGAGAGAGAGGATAGAGAGAGAGAAGAGAGAGAGAGAGAGAGAGAGAGAGAGAGAGAGAGAGAGAGAGAGAGAGAGAGAGAGAGATTGCATTAAGCCGTGTCCGTTTTTGCATTTGTGCTAAAAAAAATGCTCACGTTTGCGTTCTTTTTCGTCAACCTTAGCGCAAAATCGTAAAAAAATGCTCACCAAACGTAAAAAATGTCCCTAATTCTGTGTAATATAGAATAAAATTTTGTATAAAATTATTATCTTACAGAATTAAAGAAATTCCTTACGTTTGATGAGCATTTTTTACGATTTTGCGCTAAGGTTGACGAAAACGAACGAAAACTTAAGCATTTTTTTAGCACAACTGCAAAAACGAACACGGCTTTAGTTGTGAACTTGCTTCTCTCTCTTTATTCGAGTACGATTCCACTGTAAACGTTTGTCTGTCTAAGACTTGCTCACTATGTTTATTTGTGTCAGTCTGAGATCTTAACTTAGTCTCTTTGAATGCGTATATTAAACTCTTTTAATTTAATCTCAAATAGGGTTTATTAAAATTCGCCTGTCTGTGAATTTGTACGGAAGTTTTTCTGTATATCCGACCTTAGTATGTTTCATGTTTTTTTGTTTGTTGTATTTGTTGATCTGAATGATTGAAGTTATTCTGTTCGATTTGTCTATTAAAATGTCTGTGAATTTTCATTTCAGTTAATCTGTTTAAGTTTTAATCTGTTCTTGTGTCTGTTTATTTTCTATATTATATATTTCTATCAGGCTTTATGGGCTTCTGTATCTTGGGTCTATCTCTGTTAATTTGAATTTGTATCAATTTGTTCATTATAAGTTTTCATTCTTCATTTTTTTACATTTATTTATATTTGTAAAGGAATTAAACAGAGTTTTCAGCTTGTTTATTAAAAAAAATATGTATCTATACACCAGTTTATGCATGTATTTTTTAGAGTCTGTTGATCTTCTAGTCATGTGCAAATCAATTAGTATTACAAGTATCGATATTTTAGCAGATTAATAGGCCATTTCAGTTAACTCACGCTATTGGTAATTGATGTGTTTTTTTTTTTTTTTTTTTTTTTTAAATCAGCTTATCATAAGGTTGGTAATGTAATCGCAAAAATAAAACTATTACAATTCTAATTTTTTTTATATTTCCACTAGAATCTTAACACAACTACATATAATTACACCAATAGCATTCTAGCCTATATTTTTCTTCACTAAGTTGGCTTTCGTCAAGACATTTTTATAATGGACTTTCACAGTCGAACCAAATTTTTTACTTCCAGGGAGCGATAAGACTCTTGGAAAGAAGCGAAAGTTTCAGCGATGATGCTTCTCTAGGAGAAAGAGGAAAGACTGCCAACGACAGAACTTACATGAGCATTGCCACATGGTAATCATAGTAATCATGGTTATCATTGTGACTTTCTCAAGGAAGTCTACTAATAACTCACCTTTGGTTCTTCAAAAGAAGGGTGCGTCTCTTTTCTGACTAATATAACTGTGTCCCTTTTTTGGTCTAGGTTCTGGTCCTTTTGTTCATAATTTAACCTTTTTTTATTTTACTCTGGCGTATAGTAATAGGTCCTCGCTTTGTCAGCTGCCACATAAAGGTGAAAGAAGCTCTTCGAGTTTCTTTTGGAAAAGTACAAACCGCTGTTAAAAAAAAACTTTCTTCAACTCTTTTCTTAGAATGTGGCTACCTTTCGCTAAACCTCTACATGTCCAGTTCAAGGTCTAAAATGCGAAATATTCATGGACTGGTATTTCTGATGTCATTAATAGTCAGCCAATCATTTAAAAATATTTCATGGACTCTGGCAATCAGGTTTTTCGTCCGTGCCCTTTTAGGCCTTCCACATCGAGGATACCTTTACAGCTAGTTCTTCCTTACTTTAAAGTCATTATACTATTACGAATAATTGTGTAGTAAAAAAACCAAAACTCCTCCCACTGTAGCTCATCATTCATCATAAAATTTTGTAAATGTTTACTTTTTTTTCAGGATATTTGATGACATCTTGGTGTTCGATGTTCGCACAACACCTCTAATTAAATAACTACCAATCAAGAATTGCTTCACTTAATAACTTAGACCTTTTGATAATCCTATGTTAATTAATATTAGGCTACATAAAAATTTGTGATGACACAAATTTTCCAGTGCATTATTATTATTATTATTATTATTATTATATTATTATTATATTATTATTATATTATTATATATTATTATATTATTATTATTATTATTATATTATATTATTATTATATATGTTATTATTATTATTATTATTATTATTATTAGGTAAATTTGAATCTTTCGACTAGCTTATATTTCGATATATGATTTATAAAGAATAAATGAACTATAAAGATAATATATATAGATATATATATATATAATTATAAAATATATATATATATAATATATATTATATATATATATATATTATATATATATATATATATATATTAGATATAATGATATAATATATATATATATATATATAATATATATATATATATATATTAATTATATTAATATATATTAATATATATATATAATATCATATATATAATAATATAATAATATATATAATATATATATAATATAATATACCTAAACAAAACTTTACCTAACCTATGACTTAATAACCCCCAAGTTCCCCTAAACCTAATCAATACTAAGCCCCAAGTTACGCCCTAACTGAAGAATATCTAGGCCCAAATACGCCCTACCTAATGATTATTAGCCCATGTTATTTTTTTTTTTTTTACAGTGCACCACCACTCCATCAAGAAGGTGTTACACGTCTCAGAGGCTCACCAACTAACGCAAATTACGCAGATAAGCACAGACGCAAGCTTTAATGAGGGAATTTAAAAATTCAGCAGAAACACAGAAATGAAGAATTCCCAGAACAAGTGGCAGAAAGAAAGAAGGCACCGCAGCAACAGCCTGAGTTACCCAATATTCCATACAAACTCTATGCGCAGACACACAACCCGTTGCTACGAGGCTCGTTAAAGTGTGTACGTGGAGTGGCAATTCCGTCGAGCACCTGCCCACTGCTACCCTAAGAAAAAAGAGATAAAGCAACCAAATCACCGCAAAGATAGAGTCAAAGAAATGGAAAACGAAGACCAGTTTAAAGTCTTTGGCCTTTGCTCGACTCCTTAAAAAGCCGGGTGAAACCAGAGTCTCCCCAGATATGAAGCAACTCCATACAAGGCATAAACCCTTGTATAGCTGGAGCAACCTAGAAGAGGAAAAAAAGTCTCGCAGTCTAAAGCAAAATCCATTTCTGAGGCACCCAGCAACGTTTGAGGGCGGTTTCCAAATTTTGTTTAGTTTAGGCCAAGGATTTTTATATTATCAACAGGAAGACGAGAAACCGTCGAAAGAGATAGAAATTAGATAGTTTTAGAGAAGATTGTAAAAAGTGATTTTTTAAAAATACAATTTCACCAAGTGAAGACGAAACCCCACCCGGAAATCTATCCAGATCTGCGAGAATAGAATCGAAAAGATTAAGACGAGAGGCAATCTAAATAAAAGGAGCGAATTGAAATGAGTTGAAGAATGAATGTCGATCATCGGCATTCGAGGGAAGAGGTTAGAGCAGGTGAGAAGAATAGAAACATAAGATAAAGTATGAGATAAACAGAACCCTGGAGAACACCCTATTGACAGAAAAAGAAAGAAGATATCCCCTCAACAACATGCCGAAATGAGCGATGAAAGGAAAACTAGACAAGAAGCAAAGGAAGGAGGAAAACCCAAAGAAGGACCTTGGAGGAGCAGTGATCTGCCATACCCGTCAAATGCTTTGATTTGGTCAACGCCGACACGCATCGGTCTCCCATTAAGCCCCGAGGCGAAAAAACCATAAATCAGTAAGATAGGGAAGTATATCGCCAGTAGACCCCGGCGCCGAAAACCAGATGATTCCAGATGATCTAAAGAAATGAGTTTGAGAGGTTTCATAAGATCGTAAGATAGAATACAATAAGCCTAAGGGCGAAGTTAGAGGATCAGAGCACTTCCTTGGTTTCGGACCACTTTACATTGCGTTCTTCCAACACTAGGTAAATTAGATGAGAAACTAGGAGAATATAGTTGAAACGAAAGGAGGGGCCAGCACGGAAGCACACTCCCTCAAAAACACGAGGAATGCCATTCGGGCCACCTGCCTTCCTAACCTTCATAGATTTCAGGAGCCCATGCACCCGTACAAATTAAATCAACAGCCAAAAGCATAAGAAACCTGAGAGGAAAAGGAGAGAAGAGGAATGCCAGAATCATCCAGTGTTGAGTAGAGGAAATATAAGAGGCCGAAGAGATTGCCTTCAGTTGGAGAATTAGCAACAAAACCATCAGAACGAATAGATGAGAAAAAGGCAATACAGAATGTGTTAATTTTTTGGGCAAACCAGAAAGATTCAGGTAGAGAACAATGACTTAGCGCCACTTCGTTTGATTGAAAGCCCGCTTTGCTCGTCAAGAGTATCCCTGCAACGATTTAGCTGAATGAAAATTAGCAAGAGATAGGAGAAGAATGAAATTTTTTCCACTCCTGATACCAACGTCTCAGCCTAATCCAGAGAATAAGTACGATCCATCCATAATATAGAGAAAAATTTATCAAAAAGGAATGAAACCTGCTCATCCATCAACGAATTACAGCCCCACCTTATCGCAGAAGCTGAAAGCGGTTACCAATTCAAAGCAGTCATTCCAATTATAGTTAGCATAGAAGCAACGCAGGGCCCCCAATCCCGATCAAATCCAGAAAAAACGCGTATTGCAGGTAAAGCTGTTGGAGAGAAAGTAATTAAAATTAAGAGATATAAGGTTTGGTCATATTACCCAATGTGAGCGGAGTGTGTATTATAGAAGAAGGATATGTGGAAAACATAGTCAAGTAGTTCAAGGAATGGTTGGACCATCCGAATGTGTTTCTTTATATTAGGCTCCAATCGTTTAGAATACTAAAGATTCGGCCCTCCTCCCACCTAAATCAGTATGACCGAGACCCCAACCATTTAGTTGTACTTGAAATCCCCTAAATAGAGACCTCAGTATTTGATGAGAAGATACATCTCGTGAGAAGCTAGGAAGATATTCCAAAAAAGGCTGAAAATCTGTTCTTTTAGAAACAGTAGCAGAAACACAAAGATGATTGTAGTAGAAGGAAGAAAGATTTTAACCACAAACATCAGAGTTAGGAGATCAAACAGATTTCTCGAGACGTGATAAAGAGTGCTTATGTTTTAACAAGGCACATACTCCACCCTTTAGACGGAAATATAAATAATTAGAGTCATACATTTTAAACGAGTTAAGGGATAATTCTAGCCATCCTGTGCTCAACAAAAGCAAAAGTTTAGGGTTACTTAGAGAGTGTATTCCACGATATGCAGAGTTAGAGTGTAAGGCCGCGGATGTTAGCAAAGTCTATGGAAAGCCCGCGCCTGCGGAAATCTGCCATCATCCACACGCCACTCACAACCACACCAAAACAAAAACAACAAACAAAATAAATGTACCCCCTAACCAATACATTATGGAATATATATATATATATATATATATATATATATATATATCATATATTATATATAATTATATATATATATATATAAATATTAATATATATTAATATAATATATAAATATATATATAATAATATATATATATATATATATATATATATATATATATATATATATATATATATATATATAATATAATTATAATATTATATATATATATATATATATATAGTATATATATATATATATATTAAAAATTATATATATAATATATATAATATATATAAATAATTATATATATATATATATATATATAAGTATATATATTTTATATTATTATATATATTATTATATTTATATTATTTTTATTTTTATTATTATTTTTATATATATTTTATAACTCATCTTTTATTTTTAATAACATAAATCTGTAGACTCTACATTTTACCATGACATCGATATATTAAATTTTTCTATCTATTATCTTTCTTATATTATATATCTTTTCTTTCATATTTAGCAGTTTTTTATTCTATCATTAATCTTTATTTTCTAATAATTCTAATTATATAATATGCCTGTATAAATATCTCTATATAGTCTATTCATCTATTACTTATTCAAAGCAAGCAGTTATATTATTCATCTTAATATCTATATATATATATATCTATCTATATACACTAGTTTATGATATAGAAAGAAACTGAATCAAATCTGTAGCCTGAAGTGAATTTGAAGTAGTCTATATAATGTCTGAATGGGTTTGACCATTTAATTATATAGATATATTATTATATTATATAGGTATTATATATATATTATTGAGTATATTATTTTTATATATAATAAGTATATGTTAAATATATATTAATATTTGTGGTATATAGTATGATTATAGGGAGTAATGGTATATAGGTCGAGTTATCGTTTAGAGAAACAAAAATTGCGCTCAGACGAAAGTTCAATATTAAGCCTTATTATATTATTTTATTATATTATTTTATTATTATAATTAATTATATATAATTAATATATAATAATATATATATATTATAATAATATATATATATATATATATATATATATATAATAATAGTAATCATTAGAAAATTACTTACTAATGATACCGTAAGATTATTGTAGTAGAAGGAAGAAAGATTTTAAGCCACAGAACATCGAAGTTAGGAGATTCGAGATTCTCGAGACGTGTAACAATTATTGTAGTTTACATAGGCACATATCTCCACCCTTTAGACGGGAAAGTATAAAATAATTATAGTTCATTACATTTAAACGAGTTAGAGAATCTTAGCCACTTGTCTCAGACAAGAGCAAAAGTATATAATAGTATATATAATATATATATAATATATAGTATATATAATATATATATAATAATAATATAATATATATATATAATATATTATATATATATATATATATATATATATATATATATTATAATATATAATATAAAGAAAATATATATATATATATATATTTTATTTCAAGGTACTAATAAACTTCCACATCCTTTCTACTCCCATTCCTACATCCCTTTCTATAATCAGTATGATACTCACTTCTTCCATGAATCTTTCTACGACAAAAACAAATCGATTTTATTGATTCATTTCTAAAATTTCGGAGAAAAAGTAATTTTTAGTGATTAAAGTTAGTTATCTCTTTACTAGAGCAACAAACTGTTGCTATTGTAGAATTTAGGGAAGAGTAAATCCAAGCGAGATCTTTTAATTTGAACTTGATTCACCCAGTGTGAGTTGGTGCCTTCTTCCCCACGTTTCGAAGTAATATGAATCAATATGTCTGAATGAAAGGGCTTCCATTGATTGGTGGAATGATTAGCCAATCCCAATGCATTAAATATAACTCCTTCAATGAAATTTTATGCGATAAACAAAAATTTTATGAGGAAAACATTTCCGTAGTCCACATTCATATTTATAAACAACGAGCGATTCATCTTGATGTGGTGCCATCGTTCGCAGTCATCATGACGTCACCATTTTACCTTAAAGTTGTTTAAAAACGTTTTAATCCATCCTTTATCATCACTGGATGAGTCATAATGTGTTCGGAAGAACTCTACTAATGTTTGGTCTGAAACTTATTAATTTAGCTCTCGAATTTGAGGACTATATATTTAAAAAAAATATTATCTATTTACATATTGATATTAAAAGTTTCTGACTGTTACTTCTAAAAGAAAATCTTAAATTATTTTAACCTTTTATCTTTCAACAAGCAGATGATCTATATGAAAGAATTTTTAAAGTAAAACTTTCCAGGCGAATAATTGATTGGTAGACCAAGTAAACGTCAATTTTGTTCCTAGAACATATTGCTTCATATTCCTATTTTTAGGCTCATGATTTCAATATTAGTTGAACTGGTAATATTTCCTCGATAAAAATATAAGAGTTGCCAAGTACTATTTTAGATACTGGTGCATTTTTATTTCTAACGAGAATATATAATATAATATAATAATATAAATATATAATATATTATAAATATATATATATATATATATATATAATAATATATATATAAATAATATATATTAAAAAACATATAGAAAATATATATGACAAAATGTATAGAAAACATATTGAAAATATATATTATAATATTAATCCGGATTAGTGCTTCGTTCTCGGATTGAGGTTATGTGGTGAGAATGAAATTATATATATATAAAATAAAATAAAATATATAGAAAATATATAGAAATATATATAGAATATATATAAAAATATATAAATATATTGAAATAAAATATATATGGAAAATATATAATATAATATATATATATGCCCTTGTATGTTTTACGACCCGTCAGTTTGGATTTTTTTTGTTTTTTAACAGTATTGCTAGATATATACGAACAATGATTAAGTTGTGATGACATGATTCAAAATTCGAAATATTTTAAATAATTTTTTTAAATATCACATTTATAGGA